>PVJD01000082.1:0-130591 GCA_004026545.1 Mormoops blainvillei | reverse complement strand
TGCGTTGTGGCGCTGTACATGGAAGAGGGGTCAGAGAGGGAACTATGCTGCTTGCTCAGCTCTCATCCCACTTTCAGTCACTTCCCCCACTACCCACAAGCAAATTGTGCCCTTCTGGTGCTGATTCCCCAGTGGGTGGGTTTGTGTATGTTTTGGGACCCTGTGGGTCTCTCCAACAAACACTCCTGTGAGGCTGGGAGTTTCTCCTGCTGCCACAACCCCCCACAGGTTTTGAGCAGTAGAGGTTTTGAGGCTTTCTTCTCCTGCACCGGAACCCTGGGTTGCGTGGTCTCTCTCACTCCCCAGTTGTTCCTCCTGGTTTATCCACATGCAAATGTGGGACCACCTGGTTCACCAGCCATTGCTTTGCCCTCCCTTGTCTGCCAGCCTCAGCCTTGCTGCACACCCTCTCTGCCCCAGCTGCCCATCCCTGCCCCTCCAACCAGTCTGGATGAATGTTTCTTCTTTAACTTCTTGGTTGTCAGACTGCCATGCAGTTCGATTTTCTGGCAGTTCTGGTTATTTTTTTCTTTTTAAATTTGTTGTTGTCGTCCTTTTGGTTGTGCGAGGAGACAAAGGGTATCTACCTATGCCTCCATCTTGGCTAGAGAGAGTGTGGTTTAATAAAATAGTATATTACTACCCAATGAAGTACCATGCAGATGTAAGAAAGAATAAGGAAGATCTCTATGAACTGTAATATGGAGTGGTTTATATAATACATTTGAAAGTGAAGAGTAAAAAAATTATATGTAGCAATAAGTATATATTTGCTTATATATTTTCTTCAAAATTAGAACATAGGTAGAATAAGCCAGAAACTAAGGAAAATGGTTACCCATGGGGATTGAAGAGATAGGGGTCAGGGAGTGAGACTTCAACTTTACTTAGTATGATTGTTTTGTTTTAATTTATTGATTTTAGACAGAGAAACATCGATTTGTTGTTCCACTTACTTGGGCATTCATTGGTTGATTCTTGTATGTGCCTTGACCAGGGATCAAACCCACAACCTTTGCCTATCAGGATAATACTTTAACCAGCTAAGCTACTCAGCCATGGCCAAAGTATCATTCTTGATCGAATGAACATAAAGTGCATTTTGAGGACAATTTTTGAAATTCAAATATGGGTGATAGATTGTTATTGTATTAATGTTATTTTCCTTGGTTGTAAAAGTGGAATTACGTAAGAGAATGTTTTTGTTCTTAAACACCGTATGATTAGGTATTAAAGGGAAGTGTCATGATGCTCAAATTACTTTTAAATGGTTCGTGGGGGAAAAGTAGGAGATACATTGAAAGAAAGCGGAGAAAGCAAATGTGTCAAAATATTAAAAATTGGTGTATCTTCCAGATAACCTATAGAACTTCCTTAAATTTTGTGTATCGTGTTTCCCTCATTTGTTTGCCAGAATCTGCTCTTTCACTCTTTAGACACACACATACTACCCTACCCACCCCTTCGCCACTCCTTACATACAACATAATCCAATAGGTAGACTTTGGGCTTTAGAATGAAATCTAAGTCTAATTTGTAACAATGCTATTTTGTTCATCATTCAACAAACGTTTATTGACTACCAGCCAGGTGTCAGGCAGTATACAGAGCTTCCCATAGGGAACAAGAGAAGCTTATATTACAATGGAGGAGAGAGATAGTAAATAAGCACATGAATACATACATAAAAATTGTGATACATGCTTTTGAAAAAATCAGAGTACTGTAATAAACAAGAATAACAGACATTTAACTTAGATTGGAGGATGGTCAGAGACACCTTTCCAGCAATGTGATCTCGAACAGTAATTATTTGAATTCTATGAGGGTTGATTTTCTTATCTGTAAAAATGAAGATAGCTTTCTTACTCTGTCATTTGTGAAAACTAAACATGGTAACATACATATAAAGTACCTGGCACATAGAGTGGAAACTCAGTGATGATATCAGCGTTCTTTTTTAGAAACTCTACTTCTTCCCTCACAAGACTCCTGTTCAAGTACTGTATTAGGTTCATTTGCTAATACTCCCTAACCTTGTCTTTTTGGTTCCACAGGGCTCTGAATGGAATGCCTCCAATTTAGAAGATTTACAGAACCGAGGGTAAGCATCACTGTTTTATCTTTTCCAGCTTCCAGTCAAAGAGGTGTCAATGAGTTACTTTAAGCTTAAGAGTAGCTTCCTATTGGTTCTAATCAGGTGCAATCTAATAAGAACTAAAACTGCTCTTCTCCCACTGTTTCATCCTCCCACCTTCCAAGAAAGATCAACTGTTTCAGTGGCAAAGCTTTCAGAAACAAATGTGTAAACCTTTCATGCTGTTTAAAACCATATGCACTTATTGGTTCCTTTAGGGGAAAAAAAAAAAATTTAGGTGTTCACAGCAAAATTGAAGGGAAGGTACAGAGATTTGACATATACCCCTGCCCCAACACATGCATAGCCTCCGCTATTATCAATATCCCCCAGCAATGTGGTACATTTATTATAACTGATGATCCTACATTGAGAAATCATAATCTCCCAAAGTCCATAGCTTACGGTTCACTCATGGTATTGTACATTATGTGGCTTTGGCCAAATGTATAATGTATCTATCACTATGGTATCATGGGGTATTTTTACTACCCTAAAAATCCTCAGTGCTCCATCCATTTATCCCCCCACTTCCAGCCCCAGCAACCAGTGATCTTTTTACTGTCCCTATAGTTTGCCTCTGGTTCCTATTTTTATGTTAGAGTATGCAAAACTATATGTTGGTTTCATGGCTGTTTATTCAGTTGAGCATCTTCTGCGGCCAAGCACAATGCTAGGTGCTAGGGACCCAAAGATAAATGAGACTCAGTAAGGTGCTTGCAGGCTAAGTAAATTATAAATGTAAAATGGATGAGCTTCTGAAATTGAACAAGAAGACCTACCTTGTATTAAGAAATGCACTTCTGAACAGCATGGTTATTGAGTTTTATTGTAGCAATTGATGCCATAGTGAACATTCAGCAACCAAATTTCTTTCATTCTTTCCTTTTTACTTGTTAGCTAATGCCTAAATTTTTTTTGTTGGTGGTGAACTTGGCCTTAGGAAGTCAGATCATCCCAACAAGAGAAGAGAAAATCATGTCTGGAAATTGGCCATACTAACTCTTCATTGTAGACAAAGACCTACTGAGACTCAGAGATAGTGATGGCTGCCTGGCTGGCTGTGGGCTGCCTGTTTTCTCAGCTATAAGTCAGCCTTCTGGTTATCTTTAACATGATTAGATGCACACTCCTTACTTTTCCCCCAGCAGAAAGGCATGTCATAATTGCTAAAATGAACTTGGAGGAGGACTCAAGCCAAATAATTATAAAAAGAGTTCCAGGGGAGGAAATCTGGTTACTTAATTGAAGATATGAAAATAAATAGAACTTGGGAAGTTTAAATTGGTATGGATTAAGTCTAGAGTTCTTAAAACCAAAGACTATTTTAGTTTTGTGTAAAACATACATCTACCTACCTCAGAGCTTAATAGGGTACTCAGTAAATGTGAAAGAATGATAGAAAAATTGACAGACTGTGGTTTGTGGGAAAGTAGCACCCAGGTACAGCGTTTAATATGAAATCAGAGATTTGATATAGCAGTGCTTGCCAAATGCGTTGGAATCACATCGTACATATGTACACTTGGGACTTTAGAATACACTTTGAATTTCGATTTATAATCCAAGCTGGAAATGAGACCTATTCATCTCATTTACTACTTATAAGACTAAATTATAAAATGCAGATATATATATTTGTTTTAAAAGACAGTATGGTTGGATATTCATATACCAACTTAGACCTTGTTTCTTAAACTTACTAGTTCTTAAACTTTAGTGGGTTAAGAATTACAGTTCATGGATCTATACCCCAAAATATTTAATGAATTTTCAAGTGTAATTTTTACATAAAGGCTGTTTTCACCAGTCTACTGACTTTAGAACCCCAAGTAAAGTGCTATTCTATATAGTGATAGCAAAGAAATTTCAAGGAGTACCCATTCTAATTGGTAAGTGGATGCCTAGAGTTCTGTAATAAAAAGGATTGGGAAGTTCTGTTCTATAATCCATTACTGAAGTATGGAATTAGTACAGGTGGTTGTTCATTTTTATTTTAAATAAAATAAGAGAAGTGTGCTTGCCTTTTTTTCCTGGGTTTTATTATGATGTAATACATATACTATGCAGTTCACCCATTAAAATGTATACTTCAGTTGGTTGGGCATCATCCCATAAAGCTAAAGGTCGCAGGTTCAATTCCCGGTCACAGCACATTCCTGGGTGGCAGGTTGAGTACCCAGTTAGGGTGCATATGAGAAGCAACCAGTCATTGTCTCTCTTGCATTGATGCTTCTCTCCCTCTTTCTCCCTCCCATCTCCTCCCTCTAAAAGTAAATAAATAAAATCTTTTTAAAAAGTAAAATGTAGCCCCAGCTGGTATAGCTCAGTAGATTGAGTATCAGCCTGCTAACCAAAGGGTTGCCAGTTCAATTGCCCAGTCAGGGCACTTGCCTGGATTGTGAACCAGGTCCTCAGTAGCGGGTGTATTAGAGGCAGCCACACATTGATGTTTCTCTCCCTCTTTTTCTCCCTCCCTTCCCCTCTTTCTAAAAATAAAATAAAATCTTTTAAAAAATAAAATTTAAAAAATTTAAAAGTAAAATGTATACTTTAGTTGTTTCCAGTACATTCACAGTTGTGCAACAAGCAATTTAAAACATTTTTCAACCCAAAAAGAAAGCCTGTACTTTTCAGTAGTCACCTCTATTCCCTTCTTTCCCTTAGTCCCTAGAAACTACTAAAATACTTTCTGTCTGTATAGATTCACATATTCTGGACATTTCATATACGGTAAATGGGATTATTCAATATGTGGTCTTTTAATATTGGGGCTTTTTTAACTTAACATGATATTTTGAGTAAATCCTGATTTACTAATGTTGTAGCATGTATTAGTACTTCATTTTTTTATTGCAAAGTAATATTCTATAATACACCACATTTTATTTATCTATTCATCAGTTTATGGACATTTTTTATTGTTTCTACTTTTTGACTATTTTGAATACTACCATGACATTCTTGTTCAGATTTTTAGGTGGATTTATGTTTTCATTTCCCTTGGGTTTCTACCTAGGAGAGGAATTGCTGGGTTATATGGTGACTGTATGTTTAACCTTTGAGGGAACTGCTAGACTGTTTTCCACATTTGCATGTGCTTGCTTTTTTAATTTTTTTAAAAAATTCTTCCTAGTAATGGACTTTACTGCTACGTTAAAACAGATTCAAATCAGGTCCCAGAACAGTTTTGGTCTTTTCACCTTAACCACAGCTATGGCTCTCCCCCCGCCCCCCCTTTTTTTTTTAAGATTTCATTTATTTATTTTTAGAGAGAGGGAAAGGGAAGGAGAAAGTGAGATAGAGAAACATCAATGTCCAAGAGAAACATGGGTCAGTTGCCTCTTGCACTCCCCGAACCAGGGACCTGGCCCTCAACCCAGCCATGAGCCCTGACCAGCAATCAAACCAGTTACCTTTTGGTTTGCAGGATGAGGCCCAACCCACTGAACCGCACCATTCAGGACATGGCTTTCCCTTTCTGTGGTCATTTCTTTGACTTGGGAGATTGGGCTTGTAGAATCCTACATGTGGTTCTGAGAAGGAAGCAGCTTCTGCAGAGAAATAAGCCCTTGTTGTCTTGATGAAGTAAACTCCAATGATGTCTAAGTCCATAGCGTTAAGAAAAGATAAGTATTCGGCAAATTAAACCCAAGCATTTATTGAGATTGTGCAGTGAGAGAGATAGCAGGGGAAAAAATTGATACAGAAACCCTTTTCTGCAGGCCTCTCGGTATGGGAGAACTCTCAGACACATCTGCTGCCATAGCAGCCAGGAATGCAGCCTAGAGAGTTCAGAGAGTTTTAAGTCCAACTTTCCTGACCCTCCCAGCCCTGGCCTTATTTGCATTTCCTGTAGTTTAGAGAGAGTAGTAGAACAAAGTCTAACAATCTGGCATTTGGGAAGACAGGAGGAAATTTTTCCCTTTTCTTTTCTTGAGGTACGTGATTAAGTACAAATGACTTCCAAAGAATAAATTATGTTGCTGTTAATTTTAGTGACTAAAGAGGAATTGTCACATCAAGGACCTTAGATTGAATCTTTGGAGTAGAATACGAGACATGTTTTCAAAAGACTATCAAAAGATGAGATTGTGTAACTACATAAACTGAAAATGGAATTTAGATGTTGAACTTGGTAGACAGCTTTTCTCCCAGTAACTCCCTGGTGCCCAGGAATGCCCAGAACCCTGTTAAACAGTTTCTGTACTAAATAAGTATAGGCTCTTAGCTTTTTAGCTTTCTTCAGTATTTTAGTATTTAATTTCAGCTTAGGGAGCAAACAAATTTTAAGTAAGAAAAACAGTGCTGGAAATTGGATTTAGCCTGAGTAGTGGAGCCAATATTCTCCCTTGGTTTCCTTGCAGGGTGCGGTATATTTTGAATGTCACTCGAGAGATAGATAACTTCTTCCCAGGAGTCTTTGAGTATCATAACATTCGGGTATACGATGAAGAGGCAACGGATCTCCTGGCTTACTGGAATGACACTTACAAATTCATCTCTAAAGCCAAGTGAGTAATGGGCCCCAAACACATTCTTACCCTCGTTCCTAGTGTATCTCACATGGCTGGGACCTGAAAGCCGTAGATAACTTCCTGAGGGTACTCAGGAAAAGGGAAGTAAAGAAAAGAAGAAGACTGAGGTATCTTAATCCTAGGGGAAAATGACTAGTGACTTAATATTTTTCCCTTTAAGTAGATAAAGCCCCTGGAAGATGACCTTATGTTGGCTTTTTCCACTGAGCACAAAATAAGAGTAAATAAACTTAAGCTTCAGCAAAAGAAATAGAAATGAGGGAAGGGAGAAATTCTGAATGAAATGCTTAAATTGCTACTGGAGATATTTTAAATTTATATAATAGAAATTATTCCAGATTGGTAGACTACTGGGTCCTCCTGTCTATAAACAAGGAGATAAACACAGTGAGCTCTGGAAATCTTTTCTTTTTCTTTTTTTAATTTTACTTTTATAATATTCTTAATAGTGAAATTTTCCTCTAGGCTTTCTGTTAACGTATTCCTTAAATTAATTGACCCTTTTTAAAAAAAAATTAATTGGTCCTTTTAGTGAAGCTATTTGATGGTATTGATATAGTGTTTAATTAGTATTAATATGTCAACACTAATTTTCTTTTTTTTAAGTCCCTGGGGATTTCCTTGCGTTCAGTAGAAGGAACCCTAAAAGCTCATGTTGGCCACTCTCCCCCTTCAGGTGGGACCACATTCAAATCATCCCTGGCAGATGACAAGCACTTCTGTCTTTAAAGTCCTCCTTTAAGAATAATTCCATACTTAAGGACCTTCGTGATCAGAAAATCCTTCTTTTTAGTGACCTGGATTCTAAACGCTCTAGCTTTGAGCTCATTCTCACAGTCTCTAGCCAGCACCCAAAATAGTGTTTTATATTTTTGAAGAGCATTTTGTAGTCTGTTATTAAATTATTCCCAATAATAATACCACTCATGGCATGCTTATGTGTGCCAGGTACTTCATGTGTATTCTCTCATGTAATATTTTCCAAAACCCAGAGAGGCATATACTGTCATCCTTCTCTACAGATGTAGACAGACTGTTAGAGAGAAGGTCCAGAGAGGCTAAGTAACAAATGGTAAAGATAGGACTAGAACATAAGGTCATATCACATTTCATAGTCCATCATGTATATAAGAATAGTCTAATCCCTTAAGGAAAGGGGACTGGAAAAGAGTAGGCAAGTTGTCAGGGTCACAACTAAAGAGACTAGAGTTCAAGGTGAGGCCCCAGTCTCAATGAAAAGAAAGCTGATTTCAACAGAGCTGGGATTACATTTAGCAGGCACTCGCTCTCAGGTTCCTGCAAGTATAGATCGGCATCTGGGAGTGAGTGCCTCCTGAACAGCAAACTGGGTGCCTTATGTGTTTTACCCTAATCAGGGCCATGAATTCCAGACTCTATATACATATGGGTGGGTTTAGGTTTAGGATTACTAATGTCACACCAGGCTTAATCTGTACAATCCAGCACCAGTGGGGGGCAGGGTAGAGAAGCGGGGTTAAACCTGAAAGGTGAAATTGGGCTAGGCGAGACCTGACTTCAGATCCTTCATTACATGAGTTAGAAGCCATCCATCGAAAAACCTAGTTCAGTATAAAGAACTGTTTTCATGGGAGTGGATGTTATAATTGTATTTTTCTTAGGATTATCCAGTTTTTAGTACCTTTTGTGCATACAGGTATGCACCTGAAATTTTATGCATTAAAGTTGTCAGAGCTTGATGGGGAAATACTGAGCACATGTCTGAACTTCCATCTGAGTCACTGTGCATTGGCCTCCCAACTGTAGTGTAAATGAAAACCCTTTGGTGCCATAGACAAAACAAGTGTTGTATTTCCTAGCTGTTTGGGATAACCTAAGTACACAGACACACCACACCAATCTTAGGACACCAAAATTTCACATCTAATTGACGGGGAGGAGGTTAATCTTACCTTCCTTTTGAGACTGTTTTAATTATTCCAGACTATGCTCTGCATTCCTATAGCTTATTTGGCTCACTCTTTTTGGCACTTAACTCATACCTCCCTGCGCTGGTACTTAACTCTTTCATGTGCCTCCATCTTCAGCAGGAGGATTATAAGCTTCCAGAATGAAGCTTCTCTACTAAAATACAGTGAGTGAGTGAGTGAATAAATTCCCCCTTTTAGGCTGATGTGTACATTTTAAAACTTTATTATTATAGCCACTTGGGAAGAATTCCTGCCCGTGTACACTGGTGATAAGAGCAACCATTCTTTTTTCCAGATTTAAAAATGTTGTTTCTACTTATAGCTGACAGATTTACTCAGCAGATCCATAAGTTTATTCATGCAGCAAATACTTGAAGGCTTTTTCTGTGCCAGACACTATGTTATTAGCAGAGCTGGCATAATCAAGTAATGCTTATACAAGGTAATAAACTCTGGCATATTAAGACTAAGGGGTTTTGTTTTGTTTTTGTATCACCTTATGATAAGTTTGTTTTCTTGTTCTTCCACTCAATTAAAAAAAAGAAAGTAGTTATTCATTCATTCCACCCTCCTCACTGAAAAAGCAACGTGGTACAATCTCATAGTCCCATCCAGCTCCACAGGTTATACAGCCAGACCCTAGACAGAACACGAGTCATGGTGTTGCGAAAAGTAATATCCAGGGCCACATCTGAATAAAGAGGAGGGTTAGTTTCATTTGGTTTTTGCTCTCCTCCAGCAACAGAACCCTTACTGGAACTTGAACTGGAAGCAGTTCAGAACATTGGGATAAATTAGATGAATCACTGCCACACCTGCAATTCAAGAGTGTGCCAGCCATGAAACATTCCCTTGGGACTGTGAAGGGACTAGCCTCCACCCACACCCCAAGTGGGTTCCCATCTCTAAACTGAAAATTCTCCCCTGACTCTCTGTGGCCAATTGTCATTGCAATTACCCTTTCAAACTTTGTCTACATCTCCCACCAAATCCTACCTTTTAGGGAAAAGCTGTTACTGATTTTTGCCTCACAGTACCTTGCACACTATCTTACACATGATAAATACCTGGTAAACATTTGCTGAATGAATTAAAGAGGCGTAATGTTAGCATTGAATATTCTTTGAGTAAACAAGAATTGCCTACCCTTCCTGCACATTTGATTATAGATATATACAAGTGCAATAAGGTGGGATGGATTGCAGAGGAAGAAAATGGAAGGGCAGGACAGGAAACTTGGCAACATTTAGAACCCAGCTTTTCAAGTATACTCACTGTTGTGTTTTCCTCCTTACCTCAATCCCCCAAACTAGGAAACACGGATCTAAATGCCTTGTGCACTGCAAAATGGGTGTGAGTCGCTCAGCCTCCACCGTGATTGCCTATGCAATGAAGGAATACGGCTGGAATCTGGACCGAGCCTATGACTATGTGAAGGAAAGACGAACAGTGACTAAGCCCAACCCTAGCTTCATGAGACAACTGGAAGAGTACCAGGGGATCTTGCTGGCAAGGTGAGTCCTTAAGTGTGACCTTCTCAGATTTTCCGTCCTTTATGCTCCTTAGGGCAAGGTGAAATGACCTTCTCTGAAGCTAGTTCTCAGCCTAACTTGGATGTGTCATATATTTTGAAAATAGAAATCTATCCAATTATTTTAAAAATAAATATAAGCATTTGAGCTTAGCATGGAATATTAGGTATTTAATCAAAACTAATAGTATGTTCCACCCTTTAATTTAATTTAAAGGGCTCTGGCTGGTGTGGCTCAATGGATTGAGCGCCGACTTGCGAACCGAAAGGTCACTGGTTCAATTCCCAGTCAGGACACATACCTGGGTTATGTGCTAGGTTGGGGGCATGTGAGAGGCAACCAGTCAATGTACCCCCTCATACATTGATGTTTCTCTCCTTCTCTTTCTCCCTCCCTTCCCCTCTCTCTAAAGTAAATAAATAAATAAAAACTTTTTAAAAAGGGTGAAAAATACTATTCCCTTATTTCAGTTTTCAGTTAGGTGTAGATTTTAATAAACACTTGTCAACATCTTTTAATGCCAGATAGAGCTGCCTTATCAAAATGGATACTGATTGCTCCCGAAGTAATTCTAGGCATAGCTGAAATTCTTAGAAATTTTTTGGTCCATTTGTTTAAAAAAAGAAAAGTACCCGCTGCTGCTTTGTACACTATTTTCTGTGCTTGGGTTCACTGAGCCTACTCCCAGTAATTTTGGTCATGTAACAAATGAGCAGAATTCGATATATATAACCCATTTGAGGTGTGAAGGTGCATCTCAGAAATGGTGCTCTTGTTTTCTTCTTCTTTTTTTTTAAATTGATTTGAGAGAGAGAGGGAGGGAGGGAGGGAAGGAGGAGCCTGAGAGGAGAGAGACATGGATTAGTTGCTTCACTGATTTATGCTTTCATCGGTTGATTCTTGCACGTGTCCTGACTGGGGATGGAAACCTGCAACCTTGGCATTTCAGGATGATGCTCTCACTAACTGAGCTACCTGGCCAGGGCTTGTTTTTTGTTTGTTTTTGTTTTCTTTTTTTTAAGTCTTTTAATCCAATTTTATATATAGGGTGTTGCAAAAGTAGGTTTACAGTTGTGAGTATGCAAAACAGTTTATTCTTTTGTTATTTATTAATCATTATATTATTTTTCATATGAATAACTTATAAACCTGTGTCTGTCCCACCCTGTATATGCTTTGTAAAAATGCAAAAAAAATTACAAAGGGAAAAATTATTTATAAACTCAGTACCCACAGAGAGCATCTAACATTATCTGTTTCAACTGTAACATTTACTGAGCACTTACTCTGCACTTAACCATCACTGTTCGTTTTTTCCCCCAATTAAGATATAATTGACATATAACATTTTTGACATACAGTATTGTGCAAGTTTAAGGTATACAGTGTGTTGATTTGAAACATTTATACATTATAAACAGCTTACCACCATAGCATTAGCTAACATCTCCATCCCTTTACACATTTCTTTTTCGTAGTGAAAATATTTAAGATTTCTCTTAGCAGCATTCAGTGTTAGCCATAGTAACCATGCTGTACATTAGATTTCCCCAGAACTTGTTGATCTTTAACTGACAGTTTGTAACCTTTGACCAGTATCTCCCATTTCTACCACCCTGCACTCCTAGTAACCAGAACTCTACTCTGTTTCTGAGTTCGCCTTTTTTAGATTCCATGTATAAGTGACACCATACAACATTTGTCTTTCTCCGTCTACCCAGTACTAGGTCTTGAACATCTTCCTGTATCAATCAGAACTAGGTATTTCAACAATAATTTGGTAATAGTTTTAAGATGAGTAATTAATTTCACTACATTATTTATTACCCTTTAGTGGTGAAAGCTACCTTCAGCTGCTCTGGGGGAAAATATTCAGGTATTAAACTGGATTTAATGTTCAGTTTCCTGAGATGCCACATACAGCAGTTCTGTGGAGTGCTAGATTTTGCTTTGTTTTTTCATGAAGGCATGTTCTAGGTGGCGTTGTTAGGGTGAGGGCATAGCTGCCTAGAAGCAGTTGGGGCTGGTGCCAGAGTTTGACTGCAGTAAGTCTTATGACTTGGTCTTGACTCTTGAATCTGGGCTGTGTTTACCCTGAACAAAATGTTAAAAAGCCTTCCAGCCTATCCAGGCAGAGGGGCCACCCTCCCACCCCTGAAGTATTGTGAAAATGTGGTCACAGCATAGCATTATGGTTTCCACTAAAAAACCCCTCCCATTTACTCAGTATTTGGCATGATTTCATCTGAGTTGTTCTCTTAGGAGGCTGGGAGGATACGAGAGTCTCCTCCACTTAAAAAGAATTCGTAGGTCTTTGGGGCCAGATATTGATGACATTTTTAGATTAGATCAGAAGGTAGGACACAGCAGTTCTTTTTGGCACAAGAAAGAGGCATCTGAGGGTTGGATGAGACATAAATATTGTATATTCCCAGACACACAGGACAGATGTTAGGCAGTGTCCTCACGTGGCCCATTGAGAGGAAGGATACAATGTGTCCTGCCAATTTCAGTATTTATTCTGGAATTGCAGGCTACTGCAAGCTGTTGGGTTGGGTCCTTTTTAGCATATGTGGTTTTTCTTAGATGTTAAAGGAATTTCAGAAAAATGTTAGATGAGCATAAGAAGGGCAGCATAAATCCACAAATCACCCTGCCTCTTTCCTTTTGGTTCCCTGCCTTCCTGGGCTTGATTCATGGTGGGAGGGGCAAGCCCTCAGGAGTGAGAAAACCACAGAATTTGAGTCATTATATCTGGTTTCCATTCCTGGTTTACCCGCTTGCTGCCCTCTGAGAAGTTACTACACAATTCTGTTCCTCACCTGACCCCATCTGTAAAGTGAAATCCAAGAGACCTTTCTCACAAAGTTATTGTAAATTAAATTGTGTACAAGTGTACATTATGTACTGTTAAGGGCTATTCAGATGTGATTCTCATCATCTCCTTCCTCCAGAGAACACATATGCATGTGCCATTTATTTCCCCCTCCTTCACATAGGTATATGTTATTTATTACCTCCTCCTCCTCCTTCCAGCCACTGCCTCCCACCACCCGCAGACACACCAACTCCATTAGAAACTGGGATGGAAAGTGGTACTGGAATTTACTGTATTGTGATGTCTCCTGGATTTTAAGAACTAGAATACAGTGCTGGGGATATCAGTTAGGCTGCTTTCAGTTGCAAGTAGCAGAATATCTCCATCAGTCAAGATCTCAACAAGAAACTGCATACTCAGGATTATTTGAGGAGGGTTTTATAAAGGGACTATTTAAAAAGATATGAGATTGAAGTAGAATCAAGGAACTTGTATCAGCAGAGCTATTTGGTAATAGCTCTGAGGTCCAAAGAGGGAGGGAGTAGTTACTAGAACCTAGAAGGAGTGAAACACACCTTCACTAAGGAGCAATACCTTAAGGGACATAGCCTGCCTGGCGTGACCCTGCAGAAGGGAGCTAGGGAAGTAAACGGTCTGCCTTCACTCTCCTCCCTGCAGTCTCCTGCTGAGGCTGCCCATTAGCCCAACCCTGTGGAAGTCTGAAGAAAAGAGGGCCTGTTGATGTGGTCCATAAATCGGCCTCGGGGGCAGAGAAAAGGGTGGAAAAGCTGAAGAGTGGATCTTCAGGGGCACACAGAAGATATCTGACCCAATACACAGCTATGATTTAATATCATTTGTAACAAGAAGCACAGAAGTAGACTCTGTAATGGCTCTGTGATGTAATCAAGGACTTCGGTACTCTTCAGCTTTTTGCTCTACCTTTCTAGGTTAATGGCTTGGTCCTTGAACTTGTCACCTTATGATTGCCAGATGTCTGTCAAATTTCTAGGCATCTACATGTAAATTCCACAGCATCTGGCTGAATGATTGGGCATTTCAGTTATGGGGGAAGACCTTTCCCAGAAGCTCCCCAGTAGACTTCCCTCACCCCTCCCCAGGATTCATTGGCCAGGACTGAGTCATGTGCTTAAAACTAATCACTGGTCAGGAAAATAGAACTTCTTGGGCTGGCCAAAACAAATTCACATTCGCCTTCTGGGGGTATGGGAGTGCTTCATTCCCTGAACCCATGGGGCATTGAGTACCCCAACCAAAACCAGCAAGGAAAAAGAGTGGGAGTGCCTGCTAGATCAACAGCCATTAGGATCTGCAGTCTGTGGTGTGTTGTCAGCAATATGGCACTTGCAGGCTACCTCCCAATCTGACTACCAAGTGAACTAGGCCCAGCATACTCTTGCCCAACCCTAGAGTGCTGCTCCAGGAACTTCCTGCTTAGAAGAGCAAAGGAGAAGCCCTAGACTCCTGTGATTGTCTGAAGCTCTGTTTAGTTTTGCAGCTTAGGTAACCAGGAGAGGAAAGCCCTTGGAAAAATCCCACTTATTCTGTTTGCAAAGAAATACCATTTCCTAGCCAGGTACTTAGGTCTTACGTTTCATATTTTCACCCAGGAAGCATGTGGTGCTTTTCCCAAAGAGATAGAGCTTTGATCTTAGCATTCTCTAGCCCCGTGGTTGTCCAGGATGTCATTGGGTACTTAAGGTGGCAGACTTTGCGTCTCAGCTTGGTACTTTTACCTCTTGGTAGAAAAGAAGTTTAGCAAAGTGACACCAGGTCCCTGTAGTGATTTATGAATTGGTTATAGCCTCTTCATCAGGATGTGGGGCTGAGGACCAAACAGTAATAGCCCCTCTGAAACACAAGGGACTTTTTACATATTTCAGTGTGTTTCATTGTGTCTTTAAGAGTCTGGGGAAGGCTAATGTTTAATATTTTCCCTTAGACCTAAAAGGGGGTTATCATAAAGCTACTGATATTGTTCATACTTAATTTTTTTTATATAGCTAGGGGATGGGAGTGAGGCTGGAGGAGGGGAGTGTGTGTGTGTGTGTGTGTGTGTGTGTGTGTGTGTGTTGAAACCCTTCATTAAACGGCCAGCAGTCCTGTTTGTTATTCTGCACTTTGATCATGCAGGTATCTGGCAGATTTATGTTCCACTAGACAGGTTCACAGTTCAGGCTTTTGCAAGCTGACCATGTGTCTGTGGTATTAGGTTCCAGTGCATAAGGCAAGGAAGAAAACTGGGTGGTAACCAGGGAGAGTTTGTGCCACATGTCCTCATACATGTCAGTTTTTATTCTTTAAAACATGTCAGTTTTATTCTAGTTAGCTGGTGCACAGTGGTCAGCGAGCAGGAGGGAGCCTGAGAATGACAGGATCTGGATCCCTGGTCAAGTGACAGCCAATCACAATTAACATTTAAAGGATTTTCTTAATAGCTTTTCAGAAAAATGAAAAATAATCTTAAAGCACAGCACACAGAAAATGCTCAGTTGAAGCTTTTTCTCTTTCCTCTTCTTCCTACAGGCCACCTAATGCCATAAGAAGTAACTATAAACAATCTGATTTTACTATAACTCATAACTCCATTTTTAGCAGTATTTTACTCTATATTTCCTTTCTCAAACAGAGAAAGTTATATACCAAACATAACAATAAGAAAGCAGGTAGAGACAAGAGAATGGGATTTCTTGTGCATCCTGTCATTTAGACTTCCTTGTTCATTTACTAAGTAAAAGACCAAATTCTTACCCAAAGTGGCTCAGTCATCTCCTGTGTCAGTGTGTTTATGTGAATCCAAATTCAGGTCAGAGGCCACTCAAGGGGGAAAAGAACTACAGTCGATTACATCATCCAGGTCATAAACCAGTTCTGAAGTTCTTTTTGGCAACTTGTTTATTTACTACCTACCTGGAACCAGATTGGGGGGGGGGGGAGTAAGTAAGCTGAATTTAAACATTAACAGTTTAAAATAATAAATAGGATCTGATGCCTTCTATCTAGTCCAACCAGTGAGGGAGCATTAAAATAAACTGGCTTTTGTAAAAGTTCACTGGAAAACATTTATAGAGTAAAACATGATTTATACATGCCCTATAACCCATCTTTTCTGCTCCTGTATATAAAACACCTTGGAGAAACCAAAGTCTGCACGAGGTACAAGAATGGCCATGGCAGTGGTGTTTGTAATAGCCATAACTGTTCATCAACAGGATGGATTAATAAATTTCACTCTATGAAATTACAACTACACACATCGATGAATCTTAAAAACATAATGTTAGGCAACAAAACAGTTGTAGAATACATACAGTGTTTCATTTATATAAAGTTCGAAACATGAAAGACTGAGCGGTATATTATTATCAACAAAACATGATGACTATAAAGAAAAGGAAGGGGATGATAAGCAGGAGGGAGGTTAATAATCCCTGAGTGGGGAGGAGAAGTGAGGGGCTCAGGAAGGGCCCATGGAGTAACAGTGCTTCAATGGCCATAGTAATGAATATCTCAATTCTATCAGAGCACTGCCTGCCACTCTTCCTTCAGGCCCTATTGTGAGAATGAAAAAGGCAGCAGAATCAGACCTATCTTCAGACTGGGATTTTTATTTCTTCTTTACAAGTAGGTGTCTATTTAATTCCAGAGCCCTGACCCAATATTTTCTGATGATTGTCTCCTCCAGGAAGAGAAGGAAGTCCCTGCTGGGCAAAGCAGCTATGATGTCAGCCACTTCCTCTGAAACATGCACAGTTGTGTTGTTGCCTATTAGCGCAAGATTGGTTAGTGATTTACAGGCAGTTTTAAAAATCATACTTTGCAGGGTTCTTGAGATTATGAAAACATCCCATTTACCTGTTGATTGATAAGATGTTCTTTTACATTATTGGTGTGATAGGAATTGTCCTGCTGTGGTGGCTGAGAGGGCTTGGTGCTGATTTGAACATGCTCACAATAGGTGAGGGATCAGAGAACACAGCAATATTTAGACCAGGAAACAAGGGTGTGTATGTATGAAAGAAGAAACTTTAAAGGGAAACACATTGGCATTGGTTGATCAGTGTTTAGTCCTCACCTATCCAACCAGTCAGCTTGTCCCTCCACACAGCCACTCACTCATTTGGGATGTGTGATATGTTGTCTCCTCCTAGGGGTGGCTGGAGCTCATGCAGCTTGGAGAGAGTAAAGACCCTAATTTACACCCAGCTAATTGATTATAGCTTGTCTGCATAAACAGATTGACCTGTTTGTTTCCTGTCCAGAAAAGTATCCCTTTGCTATGCAGGCCTGAGTCAGAGAGATCCCCACCCAAGCAGCAAAGGGGGAACTGAGAGCAGGTGCAGAGTTGAGAACAAACAGGGGTTCACATTAGTGCAGGCACATGACTCAGCAGAGATTTACAGGCCTCCAAGGCAGGCGTGGACCTCAGCCCAGGGTGAGTTTTGGGCTGTTTCCCATTCTACCCTGCGGTTAGGTCACTCTTCATCAGCTTGTAAGTCATGGAAACCATACCCCATAAACCATTTAGTGACCTATTCCCTGGGCAAGTAATCCTGACCAGCCACAAGGCCACCTTTCTCTTTTTGGCTAGGGCTTTGGGAACTGTGCTTCTTTGTTCGAGAGCGTGGTTTGAAATGAAATCTCATCCCCACATCAGACCTTCCCTCCATAAAGTAAACCAAAGCATGGATGTGTGTGTGTGGTCCTCCTTTGGCCCACCTACTTTTCCAGGTGTTACCTTAGCTTGATGGTTTTTACCCAAAGATCCTTATGAAAGGGGCCTGTACTTCCTGCTCATCCTCCTCCATTAGTTACCAATTTTTTTCACCAGGTTTACTAACCTTATCTTTGTTTTCTAATTCAAGAAAGATTACCAGAGCCCTCCTCTCACTTCCACTGTCAGTGATTACTCCCAATTATGAGGATTTGTAATGGGCTCCAATAGGCTCTTTCTTTTTGTATTACTCAAATGCTTTTTTTTTTCTGGTTATTAATGTAAACAAGCTCATTATTTTTAAAATTCAAAAATACAGAAATACAGAGTATAAAAAGTAAAGCCCTCCCCAGAAGTATTTTTGCCTTCCTTGAAAGAACTGTTACTAGTTTGGTGATTTTTTTAGAACTATTATTGCCAGAGTTGTCTTTTTTTTTTTAATTATTTTTATTGTTCAATTTATAGTTGTCCCCATTTTTCCGCCATTGCTCTCCCCTGCCCTTCCTACGCCCAGCCAGAGTTCATTCTTTAAAATGCTACAATTCACATTCCTCCTAATTGTGATATGTGAGAGGGCTTATTTGGCCAATACCACCATCAGCGTTGGCTGCTGGCAGCCATGTTAGCTCTTGTCAGTCCTATAGGTTAAAAAATCAGATCTCCTATTTATTTCTTTTTGTTGTTTTGCTTTGTTTTTGTTTTGTTGCTGTCAGTTTAATTGAGCATCTTTCCAAATGGTTATTGCCTACTTCCACTGGGCATTAACAGAGCATTTTGCAGGTTAAGATTTAAGTTTATTTGGGAGAGGTTTCTGGGAGGGAGGAGGGTGTCAATTGTTTTCACAGACCAGAGTAAGGCATTCCTTGTGTTATGTCCTCCACAGCAAACAGCGGCATAACAAGCTCTGGAGATCTCATTCAGATAGCGACCTCTCAGATCACCATGAACCCATCTGCAAACCAGGGCTAGAGCTCAACAAGAAGGACATCACCACCTCAGCAGACCAGATTGCCGAGGTGAAGACTGTGGAAGGTCACCCATCCATACCTCCTGTCTTTGTAGAACATGTCCCACAAGATGAAAATCAGAAGGACCTGTGTACTAAAGAAAGAATGATCTGCTTGGAGTTTACTTCTAGAGAATTTCATGCTGGACAGATTGAAGATGAATTAAACCTAAATGACATCAATGGATGCACATCAGGGTGTTGTCTCAATGAATCAAAATTCCCTCTTGACAACTGCCATGCATCCAAAGCCTTAATTCAACCCGGACAGGCCCCAGAAATGCCCAACAAGTTCCCAGATTTAACAGTCGAAGATTTGGAGACAGACGCACTGAAAGTAGACATGAACGTCCACTTACTGCCTATGGAAGAATTGACATCTCGCCTGAAAGACCTCCCCATGTCCCCTGATCCTGAGTCACCAAGTCCCCAACCCAGTCACCAGGCTGAAGTCGCAGAGTTCAGTACAGATCGCATTGATTTTTTTAGTGCCCTAGAGAAGTTTGTGGAGCTTTCTCAGGAAACCCGGTCACGATCTTTTTCCCACTCAAGAATGGAGGATCTAGGCGGAGGAAGG
Source organism: Mormoops blainvillei (assembly GCA_004026545.1). Taxonomy (NCBI): domain Eukaryota; kingdom Metazoa; phylum Chordata; class Mammalia; order Chiroptera; family Mormoopidae; genus Mormoops; species Mormoops blainvillei. Next base: position 111,299 of record PVJD01000082.1, on the reverse strand, counting down.
AGTGAGAGCTGTCGACTCTCAGTGGTAGAAGTAGCCCCTTCTGAAGCGACAGCCGATGACCAGAGAAGCAGCTCTCTGAGCAATACTCCCCATGCATCAGAAGAATCTTCCATAGATGAGGAACAGTCAAAGGTAAAAACTATATAGTTCTCCACCTAATGAAGTTCTCTTCAAAGACAAAATATTTTTGATTCTGCTATGTTTACTTTATTTTTAATATGGCCAAAGATTTGGGAAAGCAGTGTGGGAGAGAGAGCCTAACTGAGACTTTCCATGAAAACTTAGGGTTTAAGTATTTTTAACATCAGTTGCTTTTTGAGGAATTTATCTTTTCAGGTTTTTGATATCATTGGCAGCACATCTGAGAGGGGACAAGGGGAAGAAGGGATTAGCCAAAACAAATGTCCTGGCTGAACAAAGAGCAGTCCCTTCCCTGGCCCTCTGTAGTTCAGATCAAATCTCACCAGTAATGAAGTGCCAGGGACTCACATGCTGCCCGAATGAGAGTTGTGTCTCTCTGAAGAGATGAATTTGTTTGGAAAATTCTCTCTGCCTCAGAAATTCAAAGACTACATATGTGTAAATAGGTCTTGTAGTAGCACCTGATCCCCATACTGCTTTAATAATGTTTCTGAATTGTTCTTTAGCTCAGACCCTGTGGTAGTCAAGAACTGAGGGATGGTTTGGGGAAATGATTTGAGAGCAGACAGAATCTCAAGGTTCTTCTCAGTGGCATATGAGCTCTTATGAGCCACCTGAGACCAGGGAAAGAACTACTGTATATCACTATTTCTAACACTTACTCTCACACTTACTCTCATTTTGAGACTCCCGAAATTGGGGTGCAGTTTAATCAATACAATATATCACAATAACACAACAGTTTGGAAGTGAATGGTAACATATTTACTCTAACACACCAAACTTCATTTAATGAATCCAGTGGAACTAAGTAGATTCTTGACATTCCATGATGTCTGTCCACTTATATTTACTCTTGTCCATTACTCATTGTTCCCTCTTTTTTTTTTTAATGTTTTTTCAAAGATTTTATTTATTTTTAGAGAGAGGGAAGGGAGGGAGAAAGAGAGGGAGAGAAACATTGATGTGTAAGAGATACATCAGTTGGTTGCCTCTCACATACCCCCAGTTGGGGACCTGGCCCACAACCCAGGCATGTGCCCTGACTGGGAATCAAACTGATGACCTTTTGGTTCACAGGCTGGCACTCAGTCCACTGAGCCACACCAGCCTGGGCTCATTGTTCCCTTCTTTTAACTACCCAAGGGAAGTCATTGCCTCTGCTTCTGTCTTCTCTCCCCAAAGGCTATACCTCTGTTTCATTTCTTATGGAAAAGTTGAATGCCTGAGCTCTCCTTTGGACCATGGATGGTAGCAACTCTGGCAAAAATAGCTTTTTTGCAAAGTCCCTCGTCATACGCGCACTTGCTGTACAGCCCATGCACACACCAGGCCGACTGTGGCTTCTCTTGCAGTCTTGTCAAGTTTGCCTCTGTCTGATGTCCCGGCTGATTTCTTCCAAAGGCATAACTGACCTTGCTAGTTTGTTCTAGCTCTGAGCCTCTTTTGAAGGGGAAAGATCAGAATAATTCCTAGGAAAATGTACTTTTGAAGGCTTATAAAAATGTTAAAGTAGATTAATGGTCATAATGGTGTATTCCAGATTTTGAGATTCTTATTTTTTTTTGCATTGGCCAATTTTCTCTGGCCCTCTTATAAGTACACCTGGGAATTCATAACTGTTAGAACAGTAAAATGTCAGAGAGTCACAGTTTCTAATTTTGCTCAGGCACCTGGCTGCATAAGCCAAGTAAACCTTTCCCAGAAGAAGCCATGTGAAACTTAGGAATTGTGCGATCAGATGCATAGTACCCTCAAGTGCTGGGACGCTGCTGCTTGGCGAAGTGGGAGGGCATGGATGAAAGCTGGCATGACAACAGAGAACAGAGCAGTGAGTCTCCAAATCAGACATCAGATGATAGCCTCATCCTTGCCTTGTCTAACACTGGGCATATTTAAGGTGGCTAATGAGCCCTTGAATGGAACTCTTCCCTTCAAGCCAGGTTAGGATCTAACTGGCAGTTGATAATAGGCCAGAGAGAACGAGTTCCTTTACCCTAGTATGACCTAAGTTCTGAAGGCTCATGGTCTTAGGAAAATTAGGATCCTCCAATGCTATTTGCTGTTCATTTTTAGAGCAAGGTATTAGATTGGCATCTTATTGGAGTAAACAGAACAGAAAGTTCAGTAGACAGTGATACAACCTGTAACTAATTTTGTATCTCTGCCTTTAATGAGTCCACTTTTTTTCTTGTACAACAAAACAGATGGTCAGAGTACAGTTCTCGGCAGAGGACAGTTCCGGCTGCTTCATGATTTGTGTCCTCATAGCCAGAAGGCTCTCCTGCATCAGAGGATTAGTAAACAAAAAAACTGGCATTTTCAATTTAACTACAATTCGCCATAACCATCTCACTATTTTCTCTTCCTAGGCAATCTCAGAACTGGTCAGCCCAGACATTTTCATGCAGTCTCACTCCGAAAATGCAATTTCGGTCAAAGAAATTGTCACTGAGATTGAATCTATTAGTCAAGGGGTTGGACAGATCCAACTAAAAGGAGACATTTTATCCAACTCATGCCATACACCAAAGAAGAACACCGTCCACGAGATGCTCCTTGAAAGGACCCAAACCCCAGAGAACAAACCCGGAAATCTGGAGCAGAATGAGGGTTCCTGCTCAGCCCAACCTGAACTAGCCAAAGACTCAGGGAAGTGGGACCCAGAAGGCTGCCTAACTGTACACTCATCCATCACAGACTTGGAAGAAGAGGAACCAGCTGAGGGGGAACAAGAGCTCTGGGGCCAAGGGATGCACCCAGGTACCAAATGGTGCCCTGGGTCCGTGAGACGAGCCACCTTGGAGTTTGAGGAGCGCTTGCGGCAGGAGCAAGAGCACCATATTGCTACCCCTGCTTGTACCTCATTATCCACTCGCAAGAACTCCAAGAATGATTCCTCTGTGGCAGACCTAGCACCAAAAGGGAAGAGTGATGAAGCCACCCTAGAACATTCATTTGTCCCCAAGGAACCAGAGATGACCAGGGGCAAAGGGAAATGCAGTGGGTCCGAGGCTGGCTCATTACCACATTGTGAGCAAGATGTCATTGTTCCAGCACCCAAGCTAATGGATTTTCATCCCTTGCCAGCTCTTCAGGAGTCAGAGACTAGAACCAAGCAGCAAGGAGCCCTGAAGGAGCAAAGGACTGTGGTTTCATGCCAGGGGTCTGAGTCACAGGTGGTCCCTTTCCCCAGGCAAATAGAAGTCACTGAGTACACCCACAGAGCTACATCGCCCACTCACGCTGGGCCCGGGGGTGAGGTAACCACCAGTGAAAACAGTGGGGAGCAAGGACTGAGGGAGGTGAAAGTGGAGAAGGCCATCTCTGTCCTTTGTGCATTGGATGAAAATCTGAACAGGACACTGGGCCCCGACCAGGTTCCTCTGCCCCCCAAAGTGCTACCTCTGCCTCATTCTTCTCCTGAGCACAACAGGCCCACTGACCCAGCGTCCACCCTGAGAAGCCCTGAAGACAGGGGCAGCGGCCTGGCAACAGCCCTGGACACAACAGCTCCTTTTGTCAGTCACACAACCCATGTACCATCTGCCAGCTTGGATTACCTGCACCCCCAGACGGTGGTTCACCTGGAAGGCTTCACAGAGCAAAGCAGCACCACAGACAATGAGCCCTGTGCAGAGCAGGGTAGCTGGGAAGAAAGTCAGGAGGGCCCCCTCTCCAGTGGCAGTGAAGTGCCATATAAGGACTCCCAGCTAAGCAGTGAAGATGGAAGCTTAATTAGCAAACTTAGTGACAACATTGGAAACTTAGAAGAAAAACTGGACCCATCACCTGTAACCTGTAGACTCCCATATAGCTCTAGTAGCAACAATATAAAGAGTCTCAGGCACAGCCCTGGTGTGGTAAAGGAGCACGGTAAAGAAATTGAGTCCCTAGCTATTTGCCAGGTAGGGATCACCAAACCATCCCAAATGAGGCGTTCCGCTTCCCTCGCCAAGTTGGGTTACTTGGACCTGTGTAAAGACTGTTTACTGGAGAGGGAGCCTGTCTCCTCTGAGTCCCCTCATCTCAAACTGCTTCAGCCCTTCATCAGAACAGACTCAGGCATGCATGCCATGGAGGCCCAGGAGCCTCCAGATAACCCAGGTGGCCCCCAGAGTCCAGAGCCCACCAAGTATTTTATAGAACAACTTAAAACCACAGAGTGTATTGCACAGAGCAAGCCAGTGGAAAGGCCCCTTGTACAGTATGCCAAAGAATTTGGTTACAGTCAGCAGTATTTGCTCCCCAAGGCAGGACCTGCATTGACTAGTTCTGAAGGAGGCCTTGCTTTGCTGCAGACCCAGGGGCTGCAGTGTGCAGGCCCAGCTCCAGGGCTGACTTTGGCTCCCCATCAACAGCACGGCAGAACTCACCCCCTTAAGAGACTGAAAAAAGCAAATGATAAAAAACGGACAGCCAACCCCTTCTATAACACCATGTGATTCTGAGCCTACACATGTGACTTTCTAAAAGAAATGTTTGTAAAAGGGGCAGGTGTAATATGTAAGAAACATGCACTTTATTGGTTAATTTTATAATATTTTGGTCATTTTACTGTTCCTGGCGCATGCAGGGTTTGGGGTTTTTTTCCCTCTGTGTATGTGTGAGAGAGATTGATTTGGAAGGCAAGACCATTTTATCATTTTTTATTTTTAGAAAATTCAAACCTCAAAATATACTCATTTTCAAAGAACACCTTTATCAAAGGCAAATTGCTGTTTTTCAATCAACTGCCACCTGCTCCTCATTTTGCCCCCTGAGAAAAGGCATGCTTGCTCGGTCGAGGAAGAAAGCAGATGAGGGTGGGGGGTTAGAAACTGAAAATGCTCCCCCCATTACAGGCCTGTATGATGCTCCCCCCATACAGGCCTGTATGATGACAATGGTTTGCTCTCTCCAGACCTGATGCATCAGATGGGCTCAAGGGCAGGCGGACATCAGCATGGTCTCTCAGCCTTGGTTTCTAGCCCCAGCCCACTGGAGTTCCTGGAGTGGGCAGTTTCTGCTTGGTTTTCAAAGGGGATGTTCCAGAACCCATTTCTTCTGATATTCCAGAGTGGACCATTACAGAAGGCATGATAATGGCTGACTTTGTTAACTTGTCAAGCAAATATTTTTTTTATTATTAAATTGAGTCAACCCCAAATGAAATCAGAGAGGTCTTCTGTAGAGGAAGGCATAAGAAGGAGCAGGTGAAATAAGGGAGTGGAGAGGCTGCTGCCCACTGTCTTCGGGGTGATGGGCTCCACACAGGTGGTGTTCCTAGCCCTCCCTGCCAGGAAATGTGCTCTGCAGCATCCTCCCAACTGAGGCACACTAGGGAAAAGTTTGAAAAACAGCAATTGAAAGTCACTGTGTTCTTGTAAAATGAATACATATGTAGGGTTTTAACCCTTCCATTACTTGAATAATCCTGTGGGCCTCTGAGTTTAATGGCCATATTTTTCTCCAATTTATTTTGCTCCCTCATGCTCTTTCTCCCAGTACTGCCTTTTTTTTTTTTAATTTCATTGGTGATATTTGAATTGTTACATTTGTATAACCTCCATTGAATGCAAAGTTTTCTTTTCTATATTATCACTGTTAACACTTGACATAAGTTTTTTTCCCTTACTCTTCCTGGAAGATCTGGCATTTCTCTAGTTTTTACACAGTATTTATGTACATAATTGTTGTCACTTTCTTACAGTGTTTTGTTGTTAACGTCATAGGGTCTGTTTGATTTATTCTTTTTAAGGAGTAAAACTGCAACTGGAAAACACAGACACCGCAGAAATAGAACTAGTGGGTGTTGGTAGTAATCTGCAGAGTATATTAACAGTTGCTTTAATTGTTTAAATGGAGATTTCTGATTGCCAGTTCCTGCCAAATTATGTGTTAGTAACTTCCTTCTCAGAGAAACCCCTAAGCGTAAAGGTTCCCGTCAGATCACAATTTGACTGAAGGCTGAGTCCTCTTTAAGACTGAAATTCCAGAACATTGTTTGCCAGTAGCTGAACCTCAGCCAGGGAGGGTATAGGAGTGTTAACTGCTTCCCAGGATGGAAGCTCCTAATGGATGGGGCTGAAAGGCTGCAGGCCCTTAATGACTCCATTTAGGATGCCGTTGCTTTGCTGCTATTGTGGAGATCCTTAACACAGGAGCATCTGCCATAAACAAGCCTATTTCCACTTCTTACAGAAAACATATTTAGTCTGGAATGAAGCACCCTCTTCAAAACTGAAGAGGTTTGCAAATTTGCTTTGGTTGATGTCCACATTGCTAAGAGGTTGGCCCAGTAGAGACTTGAGGTTTAGGTTTTTGGTTCATCACAGCACTGAGAGGAAAAGACAGATGCACAGACTGTCAAGGTGATGTCAGAGTCCAGTGTTTAGTGGAGCAGGTAGTAGGGTGAGAGAGAGAGAGGAGAGAGAGAAAAAGGTGGACTGAGGCCACTCATAGGTGCTCGAGGAGCTGTGAATCCAGTTGCCCTGTGGAAGCCATGATTGCATCTGACATCACTGCCAGGAGGCAGATTGGACAGAAACCTGCTATACTTGTGTTTATGGTGTAGTAATTATATGTACCTGTGTTGTCCCTAAATAGTTTCCTTAAATTTTCAAATGTATCGTGCACACAGCTTTGTGATTCCTGGATATTGACTGTGTTGTAAAGTGTTTTGTTAGGTGGTATATACCAGTGTGAGGAGGCTTGCAAGACAGGGTTATGACTTTCCAGAGCTCATCCTTCTAAACTGCCCTTTATTATTGAGACAATTCCACTACCACTATGATCGGAAAAGGACAGTAGACTTTGTCAGGGCTGGGAAGAAGAGGATTTGCTGGGAGGTTAAAAGTTGTATTCATTCATGTTAATCCCTTGAGATGGTGACATCCTTCACATTAAGAAGTACAAGCAGGATAGTTACATTCTCTTCTCCTCTCCTGCTGTGTTTGATGCTCACTCTCACTGCATTAAGTAACAACAAAGATGGGAGGCGAACCCTCTGATACTGTGGAGAAAAACAAAAACCCTTTTTTTAAAGAGTAGAGCAGCAGTTGGCCACATTTTTCATTTCATGGTACACAAACTAAGTACTAAAATTCTGTAGCACACCAAAAAGCATTATTTGCCAGCCTGACAAAAATAGACACAATTTTGATTGATTTAAAAATAGTAATTACCTGCCCTTTTTGCCCCAAAATGACTTGTTTAAAAATCGGGTGCCTATACTTGTATATAAGGATTTCTGATACCAAGAATTATGCTATCAGATGCAACCTTATGTGACGTGACCAATAAGGTGCAACTCTATGACCTATATATTTATGGTTCAAGACAGGGCATTCACACTGGGCAGTTATTGTTGTGTCAGCTGTTGTCATTTTTTAATTTGACAATCTAAGGGGAAAGAGGTCAGTGCCCCTGACTAAATCGTCAAGTATTGCATATTTCAAAAGTCTTGCAGCACACTGGTTGAAAATTGCTAGAGTAAACATTCTTGCTCTGCCTTCCTTTTTAAAAAATATTTTTTATCATTTAATTTTCCTGCCTAAATAAATGTCCTCTACGCAAGCAAGGTCTGTAATTCAACCAGTGCCATGGGGTTTTTACCAGCCCTCTTGAACTCCCACAGCTGAGTGTTCTTGAGTTATTTACATAGCTGAGAGATGTCCAGGAAAAGAACATGATGAGCTATCAAGGGCTTTTCAGACTTTCTTCAAACTTTTGATAATCTTGGGTGACCTATTTCCCTTTCCTTTTCGTGGAAAACTCAGCCCTGGAACAGTAGGTCTGGTATATTGACAGAGATGAGTAGGAAAGGCCTTCACCTCTTGCTCAGTACCTCTTTTTATTTTGAAAACCACCATAGTCTGAATCTCAGTTACTATGGAGGATCTATATGTGTGTGTAAAAAGTAACATTTTGGTGCCTGGGGTAGAAGCCCCAGCCGCACACAGATTTTGAGCTGTAATCTGGATGGTTACCTGGTCAGTAGGAAGGAGAGAAACCCCTACCCTTTCTTAATTTTAGAAGCACTTAGGAGTAGTATATATTATAGCTTACATGTAGTACTGTAGTATAGTAATATTCATCTCTCCTCATTTTGGCTGCCTTTCAGATTCTGAATGTTTGGCATCATTCCTAACATCTCGGCCTCTTCCGGCTCTTTATCTAGCATTATCTTGGTCCTGTACCTTTATCCCTACTATATTTCCTCTTTCTCATTTTGGGAATTACCAAGAGCTCCAAGGACAACCTGAGGATCACAGCCTAGGTTCCGAGGTCCCCTCCTGCTACAGGGCCTCAGACAGATGCTGTTGGATAGACCTGAAGCTTCTGAGACGTGGCAGCTCATAGAAATCTTCACCTGTGAGCTCTCTCCTGTTCCATCTGAAGATTTCAATTCTAAAGTGATCTAGGCATGTTTGCTAAAGATGTTTTTGTGGGAGTTTTTTTGTTTGTTTGTTTGTTTTTAAGAAAGCATTATGCAAAAAGGGCCACTTTTAAGGGCATTTTTAAATAAAGCCATTCTTTGGCTTTTTTGAACAACTATTTGTGGATACTTTGTTTACATTGTGTGGGTATTAAAATGTGCATCATCTTGACGGCAGCTCAGTCTCCTCTGCAGGGACCCAAATCTGGCTGTCCTGTGAGTCTTTGCACAGAGCAAGGCTATAACGGTCAGCCCTCACGGGTTAAGTGGGGAAAACCTGGAGCTGACTTCCATCTGTGCCCTGCACTCCCATCCAGCACTCTGTGGAAATAGTTGTCATTTCCTCAGTGATGGTGTGTCTTATAGTGATGGTTGTACTGGTGAATGGCTAGTGTCATTTTTATTTAATTTTGTTTTGCTTTTTTGATGGTAGATGAGATGAAATTTTAGTTCTTTCAGCACCAATCCAACTTAAAAGGATCTTGGACTTGGTTTTCCCTTTCAAAGTAAAAGAACAAGGCATGTATTAGACAAATGTATTTGGTGTCTCAACTCATCTGATCTCTATTAGGAAAAAGCCTGCCACCAAAGCAGGAAGCTGCACGCTCCTAACCCTTCCCCCGGGGCTTGGGGTCCCTTGATGCCATGGAGAGCTGTTGCAAGGTGCTTCTATACTTTTCCAGCCTAGAAGTGGAGGGTGACTCAGCCTGACTCCTGCTATGAAAAGAGAACCAGCCTCATTTTCTCAGTGCCCCAGAGATCTAGGACAGGATTTCTAAACTGGAATCATCCTTCTTGGGCTTGAAGATGCCCCAAGGGGTATATGACTGGGGCTGCCATCTGTGTCCTCACCTTGACACTGGTAGCAGCATCCTGTATACACATGCAGAGCTAATGCCCAGGGCTTAACTCAAGCTGATGACCCAACCTGAAAACTGTGTAACTGGCCCTGAAATGTTTCCCAATCAGAAGCCCACAGGGAGTTGTTTGGGTTTTATGTTTTATTGGATTTTGGTTTGCTTGGTATAGCTTAAGGTGCCTTTTTTTTTTTTCTTTCTACATTATTTTATAGGACTTGTTCTAAATGTGGGAAATAAGTCCAAAAGACTGTTACCTTTGCCCCAGGCCACCCCAAACTTTTATGCTCACATTTTATTAAATAAAGCAGGTGCTCCCTGGAATCTCTGGGACCTTTTAGAGGCATTTGAAGCAGAATATAAAGAGTGGTCTCATCTCCTTCCTTAATCTTCATGGTGGTTGGGATGTTCCACTTGTATCATAGGTTTTTTTATTACTGATGTGCTCCGCTGTTTTTAAATGTGAACTTGTGCGCAAATGTGCAGATTCAATGTTCTTGTTACAGACTGAATAAATTTTTATTTTGAAGATGAAATGCGTGTATTTAATCAAGTGCAACAAAGGGGGTGCTGGAGAACACTGATATAAACATGATGCAATTTCCCATTGCTTGATCTTCATCAAGCACACCCTTAATTAAAAGATAGCTGAGCTCCGGGAAAAAATATAACTTTCTACCTCTCACACAATAAAGACTGCATGGGAAATAGGATCACTAAAGATTATTTCAGATATTGTGGCTTTAATCAAGTGACTAAGATGGGAACTTGCCTGGTCAAAGAGGGTCTTGCCAAAGCCACCACCTGAATGTTAGGAGAATGAATAAGCAAAGGGACCAAAATTCCTTCACCATCTGTGGTGCAGAGTGACTGCTCTGGGACAGCTGCCGTGACCTGCCCTAGCAGGGACTGGAATTCTTGGGTGGATGACCTCCCTGGACATTGGTGAGAGAGCTCACAAGCTTTCAGCATGACATCTCAGCTCGCTGAAAGGTTTCTAGAAATGGGGTGTGACTCTCCAAAGTAAAAACTAACCCTCTCCCACCATTAGAAGAGAAGCATTTAATGTGAATGGTGGAGGAAGGGAGATGGGGCAAAGGGGCAGTACTCTAAAAGAGGCTGCAGGTGAAGGGAGAAGTTCCCCACTTCTCCCATCCCTCCGCAGACTCATCATGAGATACTTAGTAGTACCATTCATCATATACAAGGCAGCAGTACTATGAAGGGAAAGCTCAGTTTCCAATTTCTAAATTGCTAATAAAATGTAATGAAATTTCCAAAGAAAACACTGCCTTGAACCAAAATTGCCAGCCTATTTCATTCTGATTCGTCCATATCAAGTGAGACGAGTACCACTGGTCTCTGGCTGCATGATGATGAAGGCAAGATTATTTCACAAGATATTTTAGGGGTGGGTACCTAGAGTCCCACCCAATCTAGGTAAGTTCAGCCTCGGCTTTCCAGCCAAAGCCTGTGGACCAAATCATGTCTTAGGTTGCCAGGACACCTCTTCCAGAAAATGGCTTTATGAAAGATGAAATCCATGCCTGTCTTCTACAGATTGCAGTTTAGGGCCAAGCTAACAGTTTAAATGGGTAGCAAGAAGGGAAAGCACCAGCTCAAGTGGCCTCTGCACCTGATTGGTTCTTTGTGCCTTGGCTCCGCCCACCCACAGCTCCACCAGGGTTTAGCAGCCAAGAGAAGGCTAGAGGGCAGGACTGAGCCATGTCAGGTTCAAGCAATACCTGTGAACCCTGGTTCCTATACCTGGAGAGCACACCACCCCCCTTTCCCAGATCAGGGAACCAAAGGTAGGTTGGACTGAAGAATTCCTGCTTCTTAGTCCCAGACCTTCCCGCTAGAATGGAGTGCCTAGCTCTCTTTTTAAAAAAAGGAAAGGAAATAAATAATTTTAAGTGCTCTTTGGGTTTGCAATGAGAAAATCATTTATAACCTTTGCCATGCAATTTCAGTTAAGTGCTGTGAGTGGCAGGTTATAATGGACTGAGAAGAAAAGCTGAGTGGGAGATGAAATCTAAAAGCCAAATGTTGTTATTCAAATGTTTAAAGTCACTTGGTTTACATAGATCAGAAGTGTGCTTCATGTGAATTATGTTTTAATTAGCTCTGTATACGCCTTTGGACCCACATGTATAACCCATGTTCATGCACAGTTTTAGGATTTAGGACATCTTTTTTTGTGTTTTTAATTATTAAAATGGTTTCTAGCTATTATTTCTTAACCTACCCCCAAAATATCATCTTGCTGCTGACACTCATTCCTCTTGCTGAATTTCCTTTGTATACCTCCCAAACTCAAACTCAAAATCTGAACCATCTTTGACCTCCTCTTTTGCTTCCAACATATGTTATGGCTTCTCAATTTTAATAGGACTTTTCAGTCCCTCCTCCCTACATCTTTTCCTTAACAATCTTTTTTTTTTTTATCTTGCTGGTACCTGGGACAAAGATAGCTGGTCTTATTATGATGACAGTTCCCTAAGGTTACTGCTCTTTTTTTGTCCTTTCAATAATAGTATATCATAAAAATCAAACATTGATTAGGAAAATGGTGGTTACCAGGTGATCGGGGGAGAGGCATAGGGGAGTTGTTCAGTGGTATAAAGTTAGTTATACAGATGAGTAAGTTCCAGAGATCTGTTGTACAACATAGTACATCTAGTTAACAGTAAATTATTGTGTACTTAAAATTTGTTAAGAAGGTAGACCTCATGTTAAGTTTTCTCACCGAAAAAAAAAACAAAAAAAAAAACAAAAAGGACACAAGAAAACTTTTGGAAGTGGTGAATATATTTATCACCTTGATTTGAGTGATGGTATCACAAGTGTATATAATATGTCCAAACTTACCAAATGATATACATTAATTATGTGCAGTTTTTTGTATGCAGTTATACCTCAATTAAAAAAGGACAAAATTTAAAAAAGAGGAAGGGAGAGGGGGAAGAAAAGATATCCTCTCAGGATAGGAAGCAGCATGTCAAACTCCTCTGCCATCATGGTGTAGAGTTGGGAAGAACCTGACTTTGCCCTCTTCATTTTACAGCCCAGAGAACTGCAAAAATAGGGCAACTGAGCCAGGGCTGGAACTCCAGTTTTCTAATTAGTCCAGGCATCCTTTCTTCTGCCACAAAGCATAATTCTCGGTATCAGCGCTTGTAAGATGAAGTGGCACTCCTTCAAGGACCAGCAGAAATGCATGGTGCTGAAAAACATGGACCTAGATGCCAGACCACTTGGATAAGAATCTCAGCATCACCAACCAGAAGCTGAGCAGTGGGTGGGCTACTTAACCTCTTTGTACCTCAGTTTTCTCATCTGTAAAATAGGAATATTAAACATACCCATCTCAGAAAACTGTTAGAATGGAATTAATATGTGTAAAGCCCTTAGGACAGTGTCTGGCACACAAGTATGAGCTGTTGTGACTAAGTAGCAAGTGAGTCACTCAGGTCTTTTCCTCCTAATTTTGTGCCTGGAATCTTTAGGTAAATGGGACACTCCTCATCTACCCTCATGACCTCCCCCCATAACATGAATTATTTCTGGAGTACCTGTAACAGTTCTGATTCTATTCCCCTACAAGCCACTGAGTACTTGTATTACTGTCAGTGTTTAACTAAATATTGACAAAGGAAAGAGAGCAAAGAGAATTAGACACTGAGCTTAATAAAGTGGGAAGCAGAAGCCTGTTTGCTTCACCAGGAAGCTACAGCTTCACACCCCAGGGGACCAGAGCATTGTGCTCCAGCAAGGGAATGAATACTCCTCCCTGACCCCCTTCCAGTACCAGATTGTTGGGGAGTGCAAGAAGAGGTGCTGGACCATAGAGGCCTGTCACTCTAACCAGGGGGTGTAAACCCACCCAAGCCCATGAAAGTTTGGAAAGTTGATCGGTTCTTTTGAGAAAGCACCTGATCCATCCCGAACCCAAGCTCCTAGTTATAACCCCTGGGGAACAAAAAGTGCTCTCTCTTGTTCGGGACCTGCAGTTACCTGATGCACAAACCTGTTCTCTCCATGGCCTCCAGGGAGGGAGTCTAGCTGGACTGCAGCTGGAAACATACCCTAAGGTAGCCTGATGCTGGACTGGACTGTACTTTAATATGGAGCATAAAATCTGGGCAGTGGCCTTCATCTTGGCCCTACCAAAGACAAGATTGGACTTTTCCATGGTGAAACAGATGGAGATGGGACACTGGGGAGTCAGGAGGGGAACCCCATTTATTGTACATCATCAACAAACCATACCAGAGTGACATCCTCCCACGTGGTTCTCAGGAAATTCTTTTCCTTTAAACACTGCAAGAGCCCCACTTTCACCGGTAACATTTGGACTCCCCCTGAGAAACAAAGGCACCTTCAAGGTTCCCACCACCTTTCTTCCCTTTACTAAATGCTGATCTCTGCCCTCTACAAAGCTGTGTTCCATTGATTCCCAGTTGTGCCTCAGAGAGTGGGAAGTAATAGCTGGCTCCATGATGCTGCCCTCTAGGGCCTTAGGATCCAAAGAAACAGATGCAGGTAGGGGGCGATCGCTGGGTAGACTGCAGATACAAGGACGAATTGTTCTGCGCTGGCTGTATTTTGACCAGGTTTCATCTCCTCCTTAACCTCGGTCAACAATCAGATCCCTGGGTCCTGAGGGGTTTGGGAAGAGGAGGGGATTTTCCTGGAACAGAGGCTGGCACCAATTCAAACAAGGCCCAGAAGACTTTAGGAGCCAGGCTGGGCATCTAAAATTTGATGGGCCAAAGACCTGTGCCAGCCGCTTCCCTTGAACTGGTGTTCCCAGAGGGTCAAGGTGCATTCATTTTTCTCCCCCAGAGCATCTTCCGGGACCTCTCCTCAAGCGAGTCTGGAGATGTAGCCGCACAGCCTCGCCCCCAGGCCGGGCTAAATTGGGAGTGCGAACGCCGCAGGAATGCGGCGTGAAAGCACCTGACCGTGCGTGGCTGCCAGTTCTGAGAGGCGCGCGCCCCCTCTTCGTCCGCTCCCACCCTCAGCGTGCAGACCTGCCTGTAGGAACACTGGCCACCGCACCACACGCGGGCGGGGCCGATCGCCGGGGATGAGCGCTCAAACACGCGAGATTACTTCTGACAGTTTTCCGAGGCCAGCCGGCGGGCGGCTCGGAGGCCGACGCGCTCGACTTTCCCGCCGCGGGAGGGGGCGGGGCACCTCTGGTACCGCCCCTGTCTGGGCACCGCCTTCGCAGGTTGATGGCAGCAGCAGCTGGGACCGCAGGGGCGCCAGGCCTGGGAGAGCCTCAAGCAGCGGCCGGAGAGCGCAGTCAAGCACCCGGGCCCCGGACGCCGCGGACCCCCGGAGAGGCAGTTCCGGCGCCCTGACCGCTACGTCGGTCCCAGCGCGCCCCCAGTCCCCTCCGCAGAGCTGTCGCAGCGCGAACGCCCCTCGGCCTTCTCAAGACCAGGTACCTTCCCTACCCCCTGTCGCCACCGCAGAGAGCAGAGCGGGCGGGGTCTCTTGAGGGGACACAGACAGACCTGTGCCCCCTCCCCCCGGCTGCCCAAATCGGTCCCCGGCGTGGCAGACTTGGTGTCTATATTTGGACGGACAGTGGCCCACACGCCCGCAGGGTGCAGACACCTCGTCTCAGAAGAACACAGTGCTGGGATAGGAGGCCAGAGGAGGGTGCAGGGAGGCCAGGCGTTAGGCCCTGGGCTGCAGAAGCAGCTCGAAGGACACAGGGATGCCCGGGGCTGGGTATGGGGCAGGAGTCAGTGACTGAGGCTGTGGAAGAGCCCCTTGTGCCCCTGGGGAAGAGCACAGGGCAGGCCCCGGTTGGAGAACAGGCACCTCACCCTCCCCTCTCCTGTAAATCTGGCCCTGGCCCCTGGGGCGGAGCACCTGCCCCAGTAGGGTTTAGTAGGATACAGGATTCAGAGGAGAAGCAGGGCCTAAAGTGTGGTAGGCAAAAGCCAGATGACCATGGCTAGGGCCTTTTGGAGAAGACAGTACAGACAGGAGTGGAAGGAAGAGAGATGATCCACCTTACACCATGCCCCCAAAACAATATGGGAGGAAACTGATGAGAACAGCAGCAGGAAGGACTCCAGTTAGCTGATAGGAGGAACTTCTTGGCAAAGTTTTAGAAAAAGGCAAAACCCCATCTGCCTGAATTATGCCAGAGATGCAGATCTTGGGGGGGCTGCAGTTCTAGCTGGGTTTGAGCCCAGATCTGAGGGCCAAACCCTCTGGTTCTGGACAAGGTGCCTCTAGGAGATAAACCGCTTCTGTGAAGAGATGCTTATCCAAAGGTGGCAGTGGGAGGGTAGCCTGGCATTGAGGCTCCTCCCCAAACCACTTCAACTTCCAGGAAGGTTGTGGGCCCAGTGCCCCCTCAGTCTGCATGTCTAAGAAATCAGGCCCCACTCAAACCCTAGCCCGTTGCATGAAGCAGCACTTTATAGGTGGTAAAGAAGTTTCCTATGCTTTAATCACCTTGAAGAAAGCGCCCTGCTTCTAGAACCAGATTCTGTATCAATTTATACCCAATTCTTGGCCAGATAACCCTTCTCACTTGCCACCCCCACTCCCCCCACACACACACACTCTTCCTCCCTCCCACAGCTTACAGGACTAAGGACCAGAGGCATTTCTGGGCACTGAGATCTTCCGTCGCAGCCCCCAGCCATGAGCCGGCGCGTGGTTCGCCAGAGCAAGTTCCGCCATGTGTTTGGGCAGGCGGCAAAGGCTGACCAGGCCTACGAGGACATCCGTGTGTCCAAGGTCACATGGGACAGCTCCTTCTGTGCCGTCAACCCCAAATTCCTGGCCATTATTGTGGAGGCTGGAGGCGGAGGTGCCTTCATCGTCCTGCCTCTGGCCAAGGTGAGGGATGAGAGGAAGGAAGCTGGTGGGAGGACACTGGCTGTGGCCCCTGGGGAACTCTGGCAGCAGCCTCTGTTCTCATCTAGCTCCATTCCTCGGTCAGGAGGGCATTTGTTGGGTTGGCTGCTCCCTGTTCCCTAAGCCCCCAGAGACCCACTGGGGGCTCCATTACCCCTCCCAAAGCAGCAGCATCAGAGTGGCCTGCACCCACTCACAGCCCAGCACCCTGTTCTCAGCAGGAACCAGGAAGGGGTGATGGAGATAGTTGGGAAAGCAGTGTAATCAGGGTTGGCCAGATTCTCTTCCTATCTCTCCTAATGCTATGCCCTCTCATAGTTTGGGTGTGGGGATCTTTCTCTCTAGGCCAGGATAACCACTTGATTAGATCATACCACACAGCATCACACCGAGAACAGAGTCAGGCCCTATCTATCCAGAGTCCCTGGCCACCTCCCCACTCTGGTGCTTACAGTAAGGTAGAATGAGAGCAAAGTTCAGGGAGACGTGACACATAAGACCAGAGCCCTCCCTACCCTAGGGATGGGGGCCAGGCAATGACGGCCACCTTTGCTGAGTAGCCTCAAGCCCCTCCGCCATCTCGACCCCCAGCGCGGCTACCCCAAGCATGACCTTGACCTGGATTCTGCCCCCTACACCTTGTTAGGGGAGGCCCCACAGGTGGCAGGAAGAGGCCTGACAATAGACAGTGACTCATTCCAGGACAATGCAGACACCATCCAAGGACACCATCCCCAGGGCTCAAATTTCAGCTGGAGCCACCTCCTCCCCCAGTTACAACTGCCATTCCAGTGCCACACAGCCACTCTTCTCCCCTACTGTCTGGGCCAATGCCAGCCGCTGCAAAGGCCTCAGAGCCCCCACAAACAGCCCATAGAGACCAGAAATAGAGGGGCCCAGCTCAGGTTAGGGGTAACAGGCACCAGGAGTGCCTGCTGCTTGTGGTTCCAAGGTAAACCAGTGACAGGTGGAGATCTGCCAAGGGTGGCTAGGAAAGGACTGTCGGGCACTGAACTATGTATTACCTCACCTTGACCTCTTCCACCAGGGGCTCCCCATTGACATCCCAACTGGGGGAACGGGCTCAAGAACAGCCTTCTCCAAGTAGGTGCTTTGGAAGAGCACTGGACTAAGTTCAAGTCTTGGTTCCACCAGTGTCTTGCTTTGTGTCCTTGGTTAAGTCATCTGACTTCTCTCTGTCTGATTCCCTGATATTAAATGACTTCAACTCTGTCTGCCTTCACTGAAGTCCAGGAAGAAGGCTGGATGGGACTGGAAGTACAGAGAGGGGTCTGCGAAGAGAAAATAGATGATAGAGAATTGAGATGTAAACAGGTCCATTGCCTACTCCTAAAAAACACACGGGAGAGTGGCCCCACATCTCCCTCTCTGACCCCTCCAGACAGGGCGAGTGGATAAGAACTACCCACTGGTCACTGGGCACACTGCCCCTGTGCTGGACATTGACTGGTGCCCACACAATGACAATGTCATCGCCAGTGCCTCAGACGACACCACCATCATGGTAGGAGCCAGTTGGAAGCTGATGGGTAGTTGGGCAAGGGAAGCAGGGAGGGCTGCCTCACCTGTTCTGGGGAAGGTGGTAAGGGAAGTGCTGGGTCCCAGGGCCCTGCCCTGCCCTGCCCAGCTCCCAGGCTATTTTTAGCTACATGCCCACCCCCTCCCAGCATGCACTGCTAAGGACTAATTATAGCCATGGCCAATTTGGGACCTGAAGAGAAGGGGGGTAGTGCTCTGAAGTCTCCCTGCTGGAGAGCTGGCAGTGCCCCCTCCTGGCTCCCAGCTGCTTCTGACCCATGCAGGCACCATCACATCTTGCCCTGCATTGTCAAAGAAACCCAGTAGGACTGGACGATTGGGGAGGGGAAGTAAGGGAGGAACAGAGGGACAAAGTGGCTCCTCATCGCACCCACCCTCTGCCTTTTCCTCCTACCCAGGTGTGGCAGATTCCAGACTATACCCCTCTACGCAACATTACAGAACCCATCATCACACTAGAAGGCCACTCGAAGCGTGTGGGCATCCTCTCCTGGCACCCCACTGCCCGGAATGTCCTGCTCAGTGCAGGTCTGGGGACCTAGGGAGGGGTCCCTACCATAGATCTGGGGGTGGGGGTGGGGGAATGACAAAGGCAAGGCCCAGGTGATGGTGCATGGCCACTCTGGGCAGGTGGTGACAACATGATCATCATCTGGAACGTGGGCACTGGGGAGGTGCTCCTGAGCCTAGACGACATGCACCCGGACATGATCCACAGCGTGTGCTGGAACAGCAATGGTAGCCTGCTAGCCACCACCTGCAAGGACAAGACCCTGCGCATTATTGACCCCCGCAAAGGCCAGGTGGTGGCGGTGAGTTCCTGGCCTGCCCACTCCCCAGCCCCTACCCCAGGGACCAATTGTCAGGTCCCTGTACCCAAAATCCTCTGAGCCCCTGGTCCCAGCTCTCACCTCCCCCACGCCATCCGCAGAGACCAGTGCCCCCACCCACCACCACTGCCAGCCCCCTCCCTCATTGTCTGCAGCCACAACTCCCTGTCCTAAGCAAGCCCCGTACCCCCAGTTCTCTGCCCTACTCCTCTTCCCTCCCCTCGCCCCATCTCAGGAGCTCAGAGGAGGGCTCCTTGATTTGTGATTGAGAAGGGGAGAAGCTGCAAACTATCCTCCCACTAGAACCTGCATGACACCTGAGCTCCCGGACCCCTCTCCTCTCAGCCGGTACCCAGCGCTATCTTCCTGGGGCTGGGACCTGACCCTGGCTCGCGGCCAGGCCCTTTCAGCCCTAGTTGACTCGCTGGGCTGGGGAGAGGGGACAACCCTCGCGTGTTGCTGGTCCCAGCTGGGAGCGCTGGGAGGGTGGCTGCACCTGCTTCAACAGCCTCAGTCTAGCGCGGGGCGCGCGGGGCACGTGCATGTATGTCTGCGCCTAGTGCGCGCGTCGGTGGGCCCTCTAACCCACTAACCCCGCGAGCAGGAGCGAGCCCGGCCTCACGAGGGCGCCCGCCCGCTGCGGGCCGTCTTCACCGCAGACGGGAAGCTACTCAGCACCGGCTTCAGCAGGATGAGTGAGCGGCAACTCGCGCTCTGGGACCCGGTAGGCCAGGCCGCGCCGGGCGCGTGCGCTCGCTTCTTCGCTAGGTCAGCCCGGAGCGCCCTCCCAGGCGGTGGCCAGTGCCCAAGAGGGCTGAAGCGAAACGGGAAGTGACAGTCTGGGAACAGCCTCGCTGCGTCCCCGGGAAACCAGCAGACATCCCCTGCTCCAGGGGTCAGCCTCCGAGGGCGCTTGGGGGCTCACCATCTGCTGAGAGATGCACGCCTCCCGCTCTCTCAGGGCCTGGACGCTCCCCAGGCCTGGGGCCAGCCAGGGTCCCCAGAAGCTGAGTACTTGGACCCCCTTTTGTCTCCGCCCCCTCCCTGTCTCCCGCACCTAAGTCTGCAAGCTGGTTGCTCGGCCCTCCAGGATCCCCAGAGCAGGCAGCTGGGTGACACCTCTCCCTGTCTCCCCCCTGCCCCCCAGGAGAGGTTTGCGGCCCACGAGGGGATGAGGCCCATGCGGGCTATCTTCACGCGCCAGGGTCATATCTTCACCACGGGCTTCACCCGCATGAGCCAGCGAGAGCTGGGCCTGTGGGACCCGGTAACGCAGCTGGAAGCTTGGGGTGTGTGCCCCGGGACTGGCATCACGGGAGAGGGGCCAGGCGCCCCCCACCCGCAGGGCATGCCCTCCTGGACAGGGCTGGGGGCTGCTGCCCTGTTTGCAGCGCCTACCATCCCTACACCCACCCCTCTGCCCAGTTTTGCTGCGTCGCCTGAAGGAGCCCACGCTGGCGCCCCCACCTGGTGATGCCGAGTCCCTGGGGATGGTTTGCGGTGACTGCATGAGGCGGCGCGAGGGGCATGTGTGCGGGGAACTGGGAGTGATGAGTCCCGGGGGCTGTGCTCGATTCACCAGAACTGCGGTGGGAACGCATGGGGTTTGGCGTGGCCGGGATTTGTACTGGGGCTTCAGGGGATCCAGAAGCGGCACAGAATGTGGGACTGGACTGGTCACACCTCCTGTGCTCGGGCAGAACAACTTCGAGGAGCCAGTGGCACTGCAGGAGATGGACACTAGCAACGGGGTCCTACTGCCCTTCTACGATGCCGACTCCAGCATCATCTACCTATGCGGCAAGGTGCTCGCGGCTGTGAGGGGAGAACAGGGGGCTGGAGAGAGATGTGGAGGACCCCTTCCAGGGGTGTGTCTCTGAACCAACTGGCTTTGCAGGGCGACAGCAGCATTCGGTACTTTGAGATTACCGACGAACCACCTTTCGTGCACTACCTGAACACGTTCAGCAGCAAGGAGCCTCAGAGGGGCATGGGTTTCATGCCCAAACGGGGGCTGGATGTCAGCAAATGCGAGATTGCCCGGTCAGCAGCCTCCACCCTTCCCACGTGTCTGCCTCTGCCCTCACATCCCATGGGGAAGATATGGGGGCTTCCCCAATGGTATAATCTTTGGGAAAGAGTGGGGAGGAGGGTGTCAAGCTTGTTTCCAGGGCCAGTCCCAGAGCTAACTAGCTTGACTTCTGAACTTCGGTTTCCACATCTGTAAAATGATGATAAACACCCCAACAGAGGTGTTTTACCAGCTGGACCAACAATGTGTTTAAAGTGCAATGCCTGGTAGGCACTCCGCAAGTGTTGGCCTCTAACCTGTTCCTCCCAGGTAGAAGTTAACGGAGTGGGAGCTTGCGGGGGTGCTGAACCCTACACTTCCTTATAGGTTCTACAAGTTGCACGAAAGAAAGTGTGAACCCATCATCATGACTGTGCCCCGCAAGGTGAGGGGCCAGTAGAGGGGTTGGACGGGGCTCCAAGGTGGAAGGGAGCGGAGCAGTCCCAGCACCCTGCTAACACTCGTCCTCCTGTTCCCCCACCCTCGCAGTCAGACTTGTTTCAGGACGACCTATACCCAGATACGCCAGGCCCGGAGCCGGCCCTAGAAGCGGACGAATGGCTATCCGGCCAGGACGCGGAACCTGTGCTCATCTCGTTGAGGGATGGTTACGTGCCCCCCAAGCACCGCGAGCTCCGAGTCACCAAGCCCAACATCTTGGACGCGCGCCCACCCTCCGGCCCCCGCCGCAGCCAGTCAGCCAGCGACACCCCTTTGTCGGTAAGATCCCGTCCGACTCCACTCAGTCTCCTGGTCCCCCTACCACTCTCCTGACCGACACTGCCTCTTCTGCCCTCCATGCCTCAGCAGCAGCACACTCTAGAGAGACTGCTGGAGGAGATCAAGGCCCTTCGAGAGCAGGTGCAGGCCCAGGATCAGCGTATCACGGCCCTGGAGAACATGCTGTGCGAACTGGTGGACGGCACGGACTAGCGCCGCCCTCCCGGAACGGCTCCGAGCCTGGAGGTCCAGGCTGGGCCGGGTGCACGGACTTGGCTGGCCCAGGGTTTTGAACTGGAACTTGGGACCCCACCTCTCTGGGCTGGGGACGTGGCTAGGAATGAAACTCCTCCCCTCGCGGGAGGCCTAAACAAATGAAACGTCTCAGAGACGTGCATCGCCTGGCACCCGCAGGGCTGTGTGCCTCGTCCAGGATTCAGCAGGACCTGGCCTTGGGAGGCCGGGATGACAGGGCCTCAGCAATGGAGCTGCATGGGGAGACGGTGTCCCCCGATTTCTCACTCAGGGCAGAGGAAGTACTTAGTTGTTAGCGCGATGCTTGGGATATTTGGGGAACTTGGACTTGACCTCAAAGGGGTGACAATTTGCCAGTGTCCCCAGGCTGCTGGGGGAAATTACAGCGCTACTCCCTCAGGTCAGCTCACGTGACTACACCAACATGAGTGGTAAACTGAAGGGGCATCACCCCAGGTCTACAGAGAAATACAGCCTCTCGGCTGTAGAGCTGGTCCCACTGGCTACACCCAGCAGAGGGGTCTCTTCCCACATGCAGGGTAGAGGGTGTCTTCCTCGTGGCACCTCATCAAGACAGCTAACAGAACTCGCCTGAGGAAGCATGTTCGCCATCTCCCCCAGAGTTGCCCTCCCACACACACACTGCCCCCAGTCCTCTGCTGTGGCCTTGACTCCAGGAGGAAAACAAGACACACTGAATGAAATCTTTTCCTAAGTGCTCAGTCTGTGCCTCCTGTGTGGACGAGGGGTGAGGAGGGCAAGACCTCCCTAGTCTCTATGAATGCTACCCTCAGGGCTCCTGGGGACCCTGACAAATGCAACCCTCGCAGGGCTCAGGACCTACCAGGCATCCTCTTACCTCAGAGCCCTCCCCACACTGAAGTCTGGAAGAAACTCCCAGAATGCAGGTGGGCATTCTTCCCCAGTAAAGGTAGGTAGGAAAAACCTCAGGTTTGAAGTCTCTTTAATTTGTGCCTCGGAATCAGTCTGGTGCCCCTGGCATCAGGGAAGGGGATAAGAGGAAGAGTTTCTCTTTGTTCTTTTCTTCCATCCCTTTTGTATCCCTTCTGAACCTCAGTGGCTGAGCCAGGAAGGCCACTCAGGGAGAACTCTGACAAGGGTGTGCTGTGGGCCCTGCCCCTGGCCAGGCCTGTGCTTCTCTGGGTGGGTGGGGTGGGGCAGGGGAGAGCCGGGGGTTAGCACCATTGGATGAAGGGTTTTAGAATCAGCCCCTGGGTAGGGGCAAGTGGGACGCATGACCACAGAGGGCTAGCAGCAGCTGGTGGGAAGGGATGGGTGGTGGTGCCAGGGCACTGGGCAACCCCTCTCTGTGCAGTCTAGTGTAGGGTCTAGTGCTTGCCCCAGCCCAACGTGCCCCGCCCCCACTTGCCAAGGCAGCATGTGGGAGTCAGGCCTTGCCCAGGTCTGGGGGGCCAACTTGGGTACCCTCCCTGATCACAAAAACATGTCTTAAGGGAGGGTTCTCCAACCTCTGGCAGCCCAAATTGAAGCTGGGACCACCCTGAGACCTGGGAGGGGTGTAAGGGCTGGGGGAGCCAGGCGCCCCGCTAAGTGCACTTGACGCTGAAATGCCGGGGTGGGGGAGGGGCTGGGCCCTTGACGTGCCGGTTTGTGTCTGGAACAAAGCAGCAACACAGCACGTGGGGAGCTCAGCTGCCCTCCAGGGGCGAAGAGCGGAAATGCAAAGGCTTCACGGGCAGTGTCCTGGAGTGGGGTCAATGAGCAGAAAGTAGGGCGAGCCAAACGGAGCAAGGATGGGGACGCTGCTCCTCTAAGGGCCGGTCTCCCACGCAGGACCGCCTGGCTCTGCCCTTGGACAGCCTGGGCCCAGGGGAGAGGGCTGGGGGTCAGGACACAGCAAAGCAGGGGGACCGGGCTGTGCCAGCTGCCTCCAGGGCCCTGGCCAGGAAAGGTACCCCGCGGCAATGCCTAACTCCTCCTCCTCTGGTGCAAGGTGCGCCCCTAGGCCCCTGGGGCGGTGGCTCTGGTCTCCAGCTACGGTGTGCGCGGGTCCGGGCGTGTCTCGCTCCGGGGCAGGGCTCGCATGGCATGGCTGAAGGCGGGGCAGTAGCACTACTGCTCGGTCAGTGAGAGCCGCAGGATTCGCTCCAGTTCCTCCTCCTCCTGGCGCACACGCCGCCGCCGTTCCTCCTGCTCCTGCGCAGACAGCTCCATGGCCAGCCGCAGCTGCTCGTCGTAGCTCCGGAACACGCGGCTACCAGGGCTGGGGCTGGGCCGTGGGCTGGGAACCACCGTGGGAGTCTCTGGCTGGCGCTGTGGTGTGGGCGGGGCACTTTTGGGGGCAAAGAAGACACATCTAGGGCTCCCGGCGCAATTGCCAGGGAGCTGGCCGGAGCCGGTGCGGAGGTCCCAGGACAGAGCAGGCCTGCCACTCTCCAGTCCCACTTGACCGCCCTGACTCCCACCCAGCTGTGGCAGATCTCAGCCCCTACAAAGCTCACCCTCCCAGCTGGCAGCAGCCAGTGCATGTGGGTGCCTTCTAGAACCCAGGCCCTGACATCCTGCCTTGTGAAGGTCTGGAGGCCATAAGGTCTGGCCCCTGCAACAGAGGCACTTTTGGAGGACTGCTCACCCACCAGAGTCAGGAAAGTGTATGGTAGAAACCATCTCAACTCCAGTAGGGTCCCTGGTGAGGGTACCACGGTTTCTCTGGGCCAACAGACTGCTCAGTGGGCAGTGTCCTGACCCACTGTGACAGAGTACTGGGTTCTCTGTGCTGAGGATGGGTAGGCATCTCCAAATCCTGGAGGACACTGACCTGTCCTGTCGGCGACCCTCGCAGGACATGGGGTGAGTGCCTGGCTTGCTGTTGGTTAGCGCCTCCCAGATGGTGACCTGGAGGGAGAGGGCGTGGGCCTGTTGGCTATGGTGTCACCGCAGTCAGATGGCCCACTGTGTCCACGGAGGACGCACCTGGTCGTACTCACTGCCCGCCTCAAGCAGGCTCTGCTGGATGGCAAACTGCAGAAGGTCATCATCATCGTCACGGGTTGCCATCTCCCGCTGACCGCCCAGCACACTGTAGCCTCGTGGGGCCTCAAACAAGGTCGGGGAGATCTCACATCCGCGGCAGGAGGCTGAGGGCAGACTCAGGTCAGACTGGCTCCCCGGGAAGGGGCAGCGAGGGCTCCAGTAAAGGGGCGAGGAGGAGGACAGAGCTCACTTGTGGAACTGGAGCTACTGACACTGGAGGAGTCGCTGCCTGGGGAAGGGGTCTCACTGCTGGGGCTGCCTCGCACCAAAGGCACTGGCTCGTCACAGCCATTGAGGTTCCCGAAGGTGATGCGGGCATTCAGGATGTGGAAGATGGGGATTTCTGAGGATGAGGAAACCATCAGGTGCCACCACCCACCCCTCACACCTTAGCCCACTCCCCACTCTTTACCTCATCTAAGCCCCACCCTACCCCCAAAACAGCAGCCATGGGGAAACGGGGGTGGGGGGTCTCACCAATCTTGACAGGGAAGCCAGGAGGCAGGCGCAGGGTAATGAAATCCCGGAGCTTGGCAAAAAGCGCATTGCTGACAGCCATGAGGTCAATGATGGGGGCTACCTGCTCACACAGGGACAGGGGATGCTCCTCACACAGCCACAGCTTGGCCTTGAACCTGCCCCCCAGGATCCCAAGGCGTGAAGGACATTGTAGAAGCAATGGCCTCCCAGAATCTTCTGGAGCCCCTGCCCCACCCTGCCGTGCCCACCCCTCCCCAGCACCAGCGGGGGACCTCACTTCTGTGTCTTGGTGGTCAGTTCCATGGGTCGGCCCATGTCGCGGTTGCCAAGCTCAAAGTCGGGGTTGAAGTACTCTTCTGCGGTGATGGCAGTGGGGTTGGCTTGGCTCAGAGTCTGAGTGATCAGGGTCTGCACCACACGGGGAGGGGCCCATGAGCCCTTCTCAGTCCCTGATGCCAAGCCAGCCACTTGGTATTATGGGCCCCAGAGCCATCCCCCCCAGCCACTGTGGAGCCAACATGGTCTTGGGCACTGCAGAAAAGAGGTCCACAGGCCATGCTAAACAGGACACCTCCCGGGCCCTCTCTTGAGCCATGTCCATACCTTTCCACCGAGGGGCACCCCCAGCACACACTCACCCCATTTTGGGGGCCCCCATGCTGCTCAGCAATTCCCAGAAAGGACTGCAGGGGTGTCTTGCAACCTATAAGAAATGTGCCACCTCAGAGGATACTGCAGCCCTCAGAAGTGACAGCACCCAAGACCTAGGGAGGACGCTGGCTCCTAGAGGGTAGGGGGACTGCTTATCCACACCGTACATCCAGGCACCTCCATCTGAAAGTGACTGAGGATACCGGGGGCAGGGGCCAGGACCACTGTCAGTACAGCTGGAACAAAAAGTAGGCCTGGGGCTCAAGAGAAACTTCCAAAAGTATCACTCTCCAGGTGGATGACACTGGACAAAAAATACCTGCTTTCGGTGAGCAGTTTTTGGGCATGCACTGATTAGTAATCAGTTGCTTCCCATTGAGCCCAAATGTTGCTGTGGAACCACCTTGGCAGCACCCTAGGCAGCCACTACCAGCCACTCGGACTTGGCACTTGAACTGAAAACTACTTTCCTAAACTGTCCTGGTTTTTGCTAGGATGTCAGAGGGGATACTGATGGAGGCGCTCAAGTGGAAACTGGTTCCTCACGCCCTGTGCCTCTGCCTCATTACCTTTGACCTTGCCCTTGTGCTGTTCTGAAAGATGCTCTGTCCGTGTCCGGGTGATGAGTTCCACATTGGATGCCCCATATACCTGGGGACAGATGAAGAAAGGGCTCAAAGACAGCTCTGGTACCCCTCACCCCCTGCCCTACAGGTCTGGGGCAGGGGAGAAGCTGTTTGCTCCAAATCCCCAGGCCTTTGGGCAAGTAAATATATGAAGTCATTCATTCACTCTTATTCATTCAACAAACATTTTGTGAGGAGCCTTTATATGCCAGGCACTGGGGCGGGTATCAGGGGCACAGTGGTGAACAAGCATGGCCAGACATGATCCCTAACCTCTTGAGGCTCCCAATTTAGTTGGAGTCAAGACGATGGATGGTTATAACAGAGCGTGCCAGATACACGCTCTGCTGTGGGAACAAAAAGCAGACTTTGATCCAGCCCACAGAACCAGGGAAGGCTTTCAGGAGGAAGCAATACAAAACCTGCAGCATCTGTCAGTCCCTTCATTCAGCAGTGGCAACTGGTGGGTGATGTGGGAGTCCCAGAGTAACCAACAGTCTTTTTAAGGGTATATGCCTGGCTTTGGGGTTAGGCAGCCAGAGTCTGAACCTCAGCTGTCACTTAGTGTTGAGCTACCTTGTACAGGTCATTTAACCGCCCCGAGCCTCCATTTTCTCCTCATAAAATGGGCTGACATCCTTCTTCACAGAGCTGTTGTGAAGATTAAATGGGATACTGTGGAAAGGGTTCAATAAACATCTATAAAATGGGAATAATAATAGCACCCACCCGAAAGAGTTGTTATGAGGATTAAATGAGCGAAGGTGTGTGTATGTCTGTGTATATATACATGTAAAATGTCAGCCCTGGCTGGTGTGCCTCAGGATTGAGCACCAGCCTGTGAACTGAAAGGCTGCGGGTTCAATTCCTGGTCAGGGCACATGCCTGTGTTGCAGGCCAGGTCCCCAGCTGGGGGGTACGTGAGAGGCAGCCAATCAATGTTTCTTTCCCTCTCTTCCCTCCCTTCCCTCTCTTTAAAAATAAATAAATAAAATCTTTTTAAATAAATAAATAACTAAAATGTCAGACCAGTGACTTGAACATGAATATAGTAAATGCGCAATAGATCTGTCCATTCTCTTCAGTTGCCTTTTAGTCTAGTGCCCTTCCCTCGGTGCTGCATGGCATCTGCACCTCCAAGGTGCCGAGAGAGGGCGGTCATCAGGAAACCCCGGCCTGGCTCCCTGCAGACAAGAGTGTGGTGGGGTCTGGCACCAGGCAGATATGGCCTCACCTTGGCTTCATACCCATTCACCATTTCGGTCTTCTCACTGCGCCAGCCCAGGATGCCTGTCTTGTTTCTGAGGAAGCAGAGTGGTCCAGGTGAGGGGGCACCGCATAGATTTGCTCCAGGCCATCAAGGTCATCAAGGTCATGCCCACTCACCTCTCAAAGGAGATGTTCTTGGTATCAAGCTGCGTGGTGACAACAGGTGCAGTGAGCCGGCTCAGCACCTGCTCTTCAGTGGGCTGGGCAGCAGCCAGCAGCAGCTCACGGTCCTGCCCGGCCAGTGCCAGAGTCTCCGTGTACACTACCCGGCGGTCATGGTCAATCTCCATGACCACGGCGCTTGTATCTGCCAGCCATGGAACAGCACAGAGGTCAGGGGTGGCAGGGTGCTGTCTCCCACCTCCCCACCCTACCTCACCTCCCACCTGCCTGACCTTGGCCCCTGAAGACGAAGCTGCGGTTCCCTCGCTGCCACGTCATATGGTCAAAGCCCAGGAGTGTAGTGTCTACCCGCAAGTTCTGCCCACTCTTCCACACTTTGTAGGTGTCGCTGGGGCAGATCTTGGACACCAGGGGCACTGGGTGGAAGGGAAGGTCAGGAGTGGCTTGGATTTGCCTGACCCATCCAACCTGGGCCACCTCAGGGCGTGGGGGTCAGGGATGTGGCCAGGAGAGGGTAAGGGAACTGGTAGGAGACAAGGTGCTCCCCCAACTCCCCCCATCTGTTAATTTTTTCCCTCAGCCTTTCACCCAATCCTCCAACAAATATTTATTAAATACCCGCTGTGTGCCAGGCACTATTCCCATCACTGGGGATACAACACTGAACAAGACAGAACGTTCCCCTCTTGGAGCTTACCTTCAAGCAAGGAGTGACAGATCACAAACTAATGAGCACATCATTACAAAGAGAAGGAAATAATAATAATGGAATTGAGACAGTGTCTGCGGCAGTGTGTAAAGGCCTAGCTGGTGGCCTTGAGCTGAGAACTAAAAGATGAGGAGCCACAGAAAAAGCAACGGGGCGAGTGCTCTAGGCAGAGGAGCAGAAAGTGCAGAAGCTCTGAGGTCCAGAGAGGCCCGCGTCAGCCCCTCTTACCCCAGCTAGTGAATTCCCATTTCATCTCCACGTAGAAGTCCTGGGCCTGGAGGACGACAAGGAGAGTGGCTAAGTCTGCGCTACAGACAGGGTTCAAGGGCTACAGTGGGGAGGCTCAGAGGCTGGCCCTCACCTTGCGCAGCTTCTCCAGGAGCACGGGGATACCTGCCAGCCGCTTCACTACCCGCTGATAGTCCCGGTACCGTAGCACCAGCTGTACCAGCTCCAGGTCCCGGGTACTCACAGCCTCCTGAAGCACTGGGGGAGGAGGAGAGATGCTGGGGATGATGCTGGGGAAACCCTGGCTGTGGGGCTGAGGCGCGCGGGAGTGCCCACCTGTCCAGCCGCTGCGATTCTCCCTGCCCACGTCTGCGCCATGTGCCAAGAGCACACGAGCACACTCGAGGTGCCCCAGTGTGGTGGCCAGATGCAGGGGAGTCCGCCCACGGGGATCCAGTTGCTCGATGTCCACCTGAAGAAGGAGGTGAAGACACAGGCCTGGTCACTGCTGAAGCAGCCCATCTGAGCCCAGCCCCTGAGCAAGCAGCAACCACCGGGCTTCCCTGCTTGGCCCATCTCACAAGGCGAGGGGAAAGACAGACAATTAGCTGGGGTCAAGTGAGTGGAGAGGAGCCTGTGGGACAGGGTAGGACTTAACTGAGAGAGGGAGGGCCTTCCTCCCTCCCTGTTCAGCTAGGTCCCCCCGACTGGGTCTCCTCCGCCATGGCCCAGTAGGCTGCCTGCAAAGAGTAAGCCTGGGGCTTACAGGTGATTTAGAGAGGCTGCTGCCCAGGGAGGGCAGCTCGGAAAGGACCTGTCCTAGGGGTCCAGGACCATCTTCAGGAGGGGCCATCAACTTAGATCACTGACATTATCCCTGAGAGAGATTTAGCAAACAGGTGAGGTAAGACATTATAGGAACGAAAGAATATGGTACAACTCCAAACCCGTGTCCTGTGGCTGTAGGATACGATGTATTAACATTTTTCTAAGTCCTGTTATTGTTCTGTGAATAGCACAATTATACTGCATGAGATTTTTGTAAAGTGATAAAAGAGTATTTTGTTAAACATAAATATTTATATTTCAGGAGTCTAGGACTTCTAGTTAAATACGGTGAACCAACCACGTGCATGTAACTCCTCCTCTCCTTCCCAAAACTCTATTAAATGCCATTAAAAGGCTTATACTACAGCCATGATAAGGTAACTGAAATTACCCTCCCATTATACACAGAGAAAACTATTTCTTCAAAATATATAAAATAGCTGTTTTTCAGACATTGGACAACAAGGACTGTGGTCCTTGAAGTAAGAGATACATACAAGGTGTGTCCTAAGGTCTCCTGGATTTCTACCCGGAGAAATATTCCAGGCTGCAATTCAGGGACGGGAAGCCCCAGCAGAGCATGGTACTCTCACCTGGGAGTTGAGGAGACAGAGACAGGAGTTCAGGGGAGCCCATGGAGCTAGCAGTTGTTGGGCAGAGTTCCAGCAAGGATAACTATGCAACAAAAGAGCTCCAGAAATCTGCATGGGGTCCCTTTGAGTCTTTGTTGCCTTCACATGGGGAGAGTGAAACTATTCTCAGAGCTCACCCAGGGCAGGGAGACATGCAGCACCAGCCTGCTAGAAAGTCCTTAGTGTTTACCCAGGGAGGGTGACCTGAGAAGAGTTATGCCTTACTCAGTAGTAGGGCTAAACCATCCCTACAGAAAAGGTTCAGCCAATCATATAAAGATTAAAAATAAGTGTAAAAGGATCAAAATGATTCACAAGTAACAACTTCGTCTGCCCGAAGAAAGCCTAACGGGGAGACCACAAAATCCAGGTGCTTAATGTCTTAATATTTTAAATGTCTGGCATCCAGTTAAAAATTACTGGATATGCAAAGAAGTAGGAAAACATGATCCATAATTAAGAGAAAAATCATTTAATAGAAACATATAAAGAAATAATAGAGTTGATGAATTACTCATTATACTCAAGAATTTAAAGAAAAACACGAACACAACATACTTGGGGAAAGAAATGGGAGATGGCAAGTACAATGTCTGAAATGAAAAACTCACTGGATAAAATTAACAGTAGATTAGATACTACAGAATAAAAAAATCCGTGAACTTAAAGACACAGCAATAGAACTATACAAACGAAAGCACAGAAGAGAAAAAAAAGTACTGAAAACATCCAAAGAGCCTCAGCAACCTGTGAGGCACCATAAGGCATTCTAACATGTGTAAGTGGAGTCCCAAAGGACAGGATAAGGAAATGGGGTAAATAACACAAATTTAAAGAAATAATAACCAAAAATTTTCCAAATTTGGCTTTTAAAAAACTACTATAGTGGGTTGAATGGTGGTGCACCCTCCCCCCTCCACACCAAAATATATGCCTACATCCTACCCGCCATAACCTATGAATGTGCTCTATTCAGAAAAAGGGTCTTTGCAGCTATAATTAAGTTAAAGATCTGAAGATGAAATCAGCCTAGATTATCCAGGTGGGCCCTAAATCCAATAATGTGTCTTTGTAAGACACATAGAGGAAAGCTACACAGAGAGGAGAAGTTCCACGTGAAGATGGAGGCAGAGACTGGAGTGATGCAACCACAAGCCAAGGGATGCTTAGAGCTACCAGAGGCTGGAAGAGGAAGAACTCCCCCTGAGAGCCTTTGGAGGGAGAGGGATACTGGCTGACACCTTCAGTTTCAACCTCCAACCTCCAAATTTTTGTTTTAACCCAATCAGCCTGTGATAAATTTGTTGCAGAAACTAACACAATAAAAAATTCGCAGAATCGAGAAACTGACTGCATCTCAAAACAAACATCAAGAAAACCGCACACCCCCCTCCCCAAAAAAAAGAAAGAAAGAAAGAAAACTACACAAAGGCCCATCAAAATCAAATGCTAAAAACTGGTGATAAAAAGGAAATCTTAAAAACAAATTGAAAAATGAGACACACTATGTATCGAAGAACAAACACAGGAGACATTACATACTTCTCATCAGAAATCATGCAAGCTAGAAGACAACAGCGCGAAATCTTTAAATCCCCAGGAGGAAAAATGTCAAACTAGAAGTCGATACCCTGTAAAAAAAATCCTTCAAAAATAAAGGGGAAATAGTTTCATAGACAAACAAAAGCTAAGAGAATTTGTCACCAGAAGATGTTCAGAAATGTTCAAGAAAGTTATTCAGTAGAAGGGAAACGATACCAGATGGAAACTTAGATCAATACAAAGAAATGAAGAGTGTACCCCAAATGGTAACTTTGTGACTAAGTATAAGGCAGTCAATAAAATATTTAAAACCCACAAGAATAAAGAGAAGAGATGTCAGCAGATGAGAAATTTGAACACATCTTCAGAACATGGAAAGTGGCTTGGGCATCACTGACTTAGGGGAGCAGACGGTACCAAGCCAAGCATTCACAGAGGGAACCCCAGCAAGTGGCAAGCCAGATCACACCCCTAGCACTCTTGAAAGGTGTAGAACATGCGGGCAGTGGAAACAGCGGACGTGTGAGTGAGGCTCAGAGATGAATCCCAGGGATGCTGGTTAAAATTCAAAGCCCTTGGCCCCCTCTTCAATCTTGTAATAATGGGAGATGCCCCCCTCCCCCTCCACAGAATATTAGCGAATCATTCTCTGTAGAAATTGAGCCTGAGATGCACTGGACTCTGAAACACTGGCCTGAGGATGAGGTCATGGGGCTGAAAGCTGGGGGGCAGTGAAAGCCCAGCTCCTTCCCTGCCTCAGGTCCGGATCCACCGGCAGCCAGACGGCCCCATCCCCCCTCAGCAGGAGACCGCAGAAACCAGAGGACCAGACACCTCTGGAGAGAGTTGAACGTCCGCACTCAGCAGGCCAGCCTGCCACCCAATCACCTGACAGTAGCGCCCACGCATCAGTAAGCTCCACAGCCCCACTCTTAAATGTGCCCTGACGACCAGGGATGACTGAACATTTGAGGAAAGCTGCCAACATAAAAGAGACCTAAACATGCAAATGAATTCTAAAAACCCAGAGGAAACTCTGTCAATGCAGGAAACAGAAGAAACTTTTTTGGAGGAAAACAGTAATTTACATCTTCAGAAAAATATGAAAAGATCATTGTAGTCATGGAACAGAATGGGGCATCCTGACCTCCCACGACTTCTCCTTTGCTTTGCTTTCTCCACTTCAGCCATTTCTGGAGAGCTGCACCTGCCCCAGTTCTCCCATCACAGGGAACACTACCTCGATTCACTCCCTTTTCAGGTGAAAAAGCTTCGGAACTGTATCTCTTCCTTTTCCCTCACCTTCCATATCTAACCCATCAACAAAACCTGACCTTACGGGCTCTTCCTTCAAAACAGGTTCAGGGTCTCCTCAGTTTTATCACCTCAGGCTTCCACCTTGGCGCAGGCACCCCATCTCCCACCTGGTGGTCTCTTGATTCCTCTCCTAGCTCACCGCGGCTCCCGCAGTCCCACGAACTGCTCCCCAGGTCCTTTGGCTCAGAACCTGCCTGTGGTTTCCCATCCGCGAGCCCTGAAGGTCTCCTTGGGCGCAGGTGCTCTCCCGCCTCTCCAAGCTCCCCTCCCACACACTGGCCGGCCCTGCAACCACCTTCTCCCGGACGCCCTAGACGGCCACTTCACTCAGGCTGTTGCTCAGATGTCACCTCCTTAGGAAGGCCTGCCCTGACAACCTGTCTTAAATGGCAGGTGCTATTTATCTAGTGATCGTCTCTTATCCTGCCTTAGCTCTCTTTCAGTATCAAATCACTTGTTTGGTTTTCATTGCCTCCCTCGCCTAGGCTGTAAAGGGAGGGTCCCTCTCCGTTTTGTTCAACGCTGGATTCCCCAGTCCCTGGACAGCGCCTGGCACATCATTGGTGCTTAATAAACATTTGTTAAACAAATGCAGAGATGACTATATTTAAAGGACATGAGGAGGGGAAGGCAATAAAGTATAAAATTGGTAAACCACAAAATAGTCGTAGAAGTATGTTGTTTACTATTATGGAGATAAATAACAAAACAGCCTAAAGAATTCAAAATCGCCGTCTCTGGTGTATGAGATGAAGCGGTGGGGAGAGCTGAGGCGAAGACTGCTGCTTTTCACTGTAAGTCTTCTAGCGACAGTTAAATATTTTAAAACGTGAGTATAAACTCCTTTATCAAAAAGAACGCATTTTAAATAATTTAAATTTATATAATTTTTATAACCCTGTGTTGGCCTTTCTTCATGTTTAAATATATACCGGGAACCTCAAAAAAAATAAATCAATCAAAGTGTACCTGGCCCCTGTGACCCTCTGAGTTGTGACACAGAGCGGGGAGCACTGGCCAGCTTTGCCTGTCATGGTTTGGGCTGGGCCCCTCAGGGCCCTGAGCCCTGGGTGGGAGTGGTGGAAGACCCACACGCCCTGAGCTGGCTAGGGCCGGCAGGAGGCCTTCCCATGGGGCTGCAGCTGAGCCATCCCAGCAGCCCTGCCCCAGCTGCTGCTGTTGCTGCTAACAAGGCCCTAGGGAGCTAGCAGGACACCCTGCCCGGTCCCAGGGCTCCAGATGCTGCCTGCCACCCGCCCCCTCAGGCACCTCGGCTCCAGGCTCCAGAGAGAGGCTGGCACTGCCCAAAAGTCCGGAGTGCCCCTCCCCACCCCCACTCCTCAAGAGTCCCCACCCACAACCCTCCTCAGGGTCCCCAGGGCACAGCTGTTTTCCAGGGCCAAGGTGGGCCCTGCATACACCCAGCCAGGCCCCAAAGAAGCTCCCCAGACCTGCCCGAAGCAGGGCCTGCAGTGGAAGTGGCACCGTGCCCTGGCCCCAGGTGGGAGAATTCATTAATTTCCTCAGCAAAGGCCTGCAGCTATTTAATTGCTGGAATGAAAAGGTTTCCCATGAAACCCAACACCTAGCCCTCCCCGCCAAGAGAATGGAAACTCTGCAACCCAGAAGGCCTCGGCTGGAGTCAAAAGCAGGGATCCTTCCAGCTTAAGAGCTGGGGCTCCCTGAGCAAGCCCCTGCTTCCATTCAGGCACACACCCGTGTGCACACCCACCCACACATGCACATCCCATAAGGATACACACTCATATGCCTTCTACCTCCACACTTAAAGTGCACGTGCAATGAAAGTGTGCAAACACATGCATGCCCAGCCGCCCTCTGGCTCTGCAGGTGTCTACTCCTGTGTAACACACGTGGTGGCTGCCAGCATATTTGCACATGCACACCCCCTCACACCCACATACACTAGCAGGGCGTGTTTTCAAACTTATTCAGTGTTAGCAGAATCCTTTTGTTGGGTGAAATCTTACAAGGACACACCAAGTGTATAGACTGAACACCAGTGCTGGAGAAGAAGGGAGGGGGCCCAGAGCATGAGGCCTTGCCTGCTCAGCCTCTGTCTCTCCTCCAGGCCCAGGGGGACAGCTAGAGTCTGGCGCGGTCACTGCTTCTCAGCTCTATCACCTGGCCATTAGGTGGAGGGACAGGTATGCCTGAGTCATTCAAGGGGGAAGGAGGCAGGATGCTTCCTCCAGCTGAGTTAAGCCGGTGGGGGTGGCACCCGCTCTCTCTCACTCCACCCTGCCTCCTCCATCCTGTCCCATGTACTCCCTCCCCTCAACCCAGGCACATTGATTTTTGGTTTCTGGGGTTTGTGGCTCCCTCTCCTGAGCTTCCCAACTCACCAGCTGTGGTAATGGCCCACACTCGAACTGCTTACTTTAGTGGGAGGGAATCAAAGGTGCTCTTAAACACAACAGGTACCTTGGGTGGGGCGGCCTCTGTCTGAGTATCCAGGGGCCCCACAATCCCATTTTGCGGCCTCTAGACCAGAAGGATGAACTGGGGAAACCAGGAAGGACGACCATGGTGGAGGCAGCCGCAGGAAGAAGGGTGTTTCCCTACGAGCACAGTCTGGACCCCTCCAGAGTGCCTGTTGCCAGAGAAAGAATCCTGCTCCCCTTAGCCCTCCCACAGGGAGCTATACAACCTAACCTCCGCCTTTCACCCCTAGGAAACACCAGAGACTTGTGACTCCAGAACCAGGGCCATGGCCAGATGGCTGTGCCAACTCAGGGCTCTGACAGCCAAGAGGGAACTGGTGCACCCACTGGTCTACAACCTCAGCCCCCTCCCAACCTGGCAGGGCATATGCAAGGCAGGAAACGGGACCCAGCAACCACATACTGCCGGGTGCTAGCTAGAGGGGTCATGGACCCTTCCTGTCACCACAAAACACCTGTTCAGTGCCTCCCATCTCCCTGCCACTCCCTGCTTCCAGCCCCCAAAAGAGCTGAGGGCGGGGGCTGAGCAAAGCCCAGGAATGTGCTCTGAAGCCTGCCATGCCATCTCCTCCTTGGGCAGACGGCATCGCTAAGCTTGCCCACAGGAGGGCCTCTGTGGAGCTTTCTTGGAGTGACAAAGAGACAGCTATGCCAAGTGAAGACCAGGGAAGCCCAGCAAAAGGAAAGCCTGGCTACTTCCTTCGACAGTTGGTGCCAGGAGAGCCAGATGTCAGGGACTGCCCCGCCCCCACCCCCCCACTGCCCAAGCTGGAATCCCAGGGGTCTATGGTGGTCTTACGTTGTTAGGTGGCTACCCTGAGGCCTAACCCCTGCAGGAAATGCCTGGATTGGGCACCTTCAGCTCTCCCTGGAAGCCTGAGACCCTGGGGACTGAGCAGTGCATATTCGGATGCAAGTGTCATTCTGGGTCAGCCCTGGAGAGAAGAAGATACAGCCAGGGGCCTCTCCCGCCCAGACAGTCTGGCACTCCTCTTCTTAGCATTCCCGGAGTGACGGAGAGCACTGGCCTGATTCCTTTGTGGTTGAACAAGGGTTAACTTCAACCAGTGCCCTATATTCCCCCTGGCCTGGATCAGGGCACACGGTGTCCATTTCAAGGAGACACTAGCTTACCCCGGTAGGGTGGGGGGTGTGGCAGTGGGAGACTGGGGATGGGTGAACCTGGTGCTGGTTTCTGTGGCAGCCCGAGGGGAGGAAAAGAGGGACACATTCAGCAGCCCCAAACCACCCCTACCTGCAGCAGGCTCCACTGCTCACCACCCCAAGCTCGCCCCAGTACGGTGGCTGCTGACCCGAGCGCTGCGCATCCGAGAGGCCCGGGCGAAAGAGCCATTTCTTCTAGGGCATCTGGCCTCTGTCCAGTCTCTTCAAGAAGACCACCCAGTCCTCCAGCAAAGGGGTGTGACTGAGGCACTCTGGAGACTCTGCCACTAGCCCTCTAACAATCCTTCGATCCACCACCATCCCATCAGGAAGTCCCTCTCAGATGAGCCTTAAATCCCTCCAACTGTAACCTCTGTCACAGACTTTCTTCTTTTGCCCTCAGGGGACGAAAGCAGAGAGGAGCCAGAAGGGACTGGACTGTCTGCGTCTCACAGCCCTGCACATCACACAATACTGCCCCGTTCTCTCTTGCATGACCAGAACGGGGATCTCCTCGAGTGCAGGGGCTGTTCATCGTTGTTCCCCAGGACCTGCCACTCTGAGCTCACTTCTCTTACCCAGCCTCTATGGCTGAAAAACACTTCCATGTTGATGAACAAATGGAGACACAGTCCGAGAAGCAACTTGGAGCACCCTTGTGTGCGCAGAGGTAGAATGGAAGCGGATATCCCAACCAGCTCAGAGGCCTGGAGGTTCAAGTCACCCCAACGTTTCCTGGGACTGCTATGCAGAGATGGTACTGTGCTGGCCTGGGGGCCTCAGTGGTAGACTTCAGAGACACACTTTAACCCTCACCTGGTTCACTGTCTGGGGATGTTCTCTTCCCTCGGGAAGCAGACGGCTATTCAGACTAAACTTCCTGTGACTCAGAAAGTGGCCCTCAAAGTGGGGTAAATCCTGAGCGAACCACGCCCAGCCCAGGGCCCCAGAAGTCTTAGACCCCAGCCAAATCTGCAGGCCTCCACCTGAGGCAACCCAAGGCAGGCTGGGCCCATCTCGGGCTCCTGCTTCCTCACCCTGGGGGGTGAGCTGTCCATGCCATGAGTGCCTACCTGTGGCCTGGGGGCCAAGGGCAGAGTTGGGAACCACCTGGGACCTGTGCCTGCCTTAGTCCTGAAGAGTAGCCAGGAGACCCCATTTTTTGGAGGCCACTTATCCAGCCAAAGTTCGCTGATCCATCCATTCTCACTGACTAGCAGGAACCAGGGAGCCTGCTGCGTGTGCAGAACCTCAGATCTTTCCTGTGGCCAGTGGCTCCCAGCTTCTTCAGAGCCTAGAAGCCAGGCCCTAGTATCAGAGAACAGGAGAGCGCCTTTCAGCACCTGGACAAGGCCCTCCGGGCTTCCCCAAGAGGGTCTCTCTTTCTCCACTTCCCATTCCTGAGCCTGCTCTGGGGTCTGTGGGATCCAGGAGCTCTGCCCAGTCTGAGAAAACATAGGCACTCACAGTGAGGGCAGAGGGCACTGGGTGGGGCTGGAATGCCTGTGAGTGTCACACAGCCTGTTCTCTGATCCGTGACTTATGACATCCCCCCTCCTTTCCACTCAGGCCTTGCCCACCTCCGCACACCCACCCGGGAGGTGTCGCTCATCTGAGTGGGGTGGATTCTCTCACCACATGGAACACAGACTGAGCCGGCAGCCCCTCCCCGAAGCCCTCACTGCCCAGACGAGGAGCCCAGTATCCCTTACCCTAATCTGAGAGGCTCTGGGACATGTGTGGGGCGCCCGATCCGGCGGAGGGGAGGGGGCGGGGGCCGCTCCCATCACCCTCTCCGGGTCAACAAGCACACACGCTGCGGCTCGAACAAAGAACCGCTGCAAACTCGCTGGGGAGGCGGGACAGCCCGTGCCGCGCCCCCTCCCCACGCCTGGCGGGCGTGCCTGGCCACAGGGTCCCCGCGGCGCCCCGTCGGCGCTCTTACCTGGCCGGCGCGGACCTCTTTCTCCAGCTCGCAGTGACGGTTGTGCCACACCAGGTAATGCAGCGGGTACTTGCCCTCGGGCCCCTTCCTGGCGGAGGCGTTGGCGGGGATCATCGCCTGCTCCTCATGCCGGGGCCGCGGCGCCCGGCCCGGGACGAGGGACGGCGCCGGAGCCCGGGCCAGAGGCCGTGGGGCAGGGGGCCGGCCCTGTCTGCTCGCAAGGTTGCAGCTCGGGCATGTGCAAGCGGCGCCGGCGGGCGGGGGCGGCGCGCCCGGCGCGAGGCGAGCGGCGCGGGCAGCGGGCGTCCTCGCGAGGCGGCAGCGGCGACGGCGGGCAGCGCGAAGAAGCCCCCACCCGACCGGAGAGGAAGCGGGCACTTGGTGGCGCGGCGCGGCGCGGACTCGCGCCTCGCCTCCCACACCCCCGCACACAAAGACGCCGCTCGGCTGAAGGAGCAGGCGCTCGCAGCGGGCGCGGGGGCGCACGGGGCGCCCGGCCCCAGAGACGCCGCCGCCACCGCAGGGACGCGCTCCCGCAGCCCCTGGCTTCCCGCAGCCGCATAGCCCGGCCCTCAGCCCGGCTGCCGGCGAGGGATGCGGGGATGCAGGAGAGAAAGGATGGGGACCCGGGTGCCCCAGGCAGAGCATGCTGTAACTCGGCCCCGCGGCATTATGGGGCTTGTAGTCCACTTCGTGGAACTGGGGGTGGCGAGAGGCCGGAGAACGTCCCGCACTGCCCCCCACCCTCGCCCCCATCCCATGAAAGTATCGGGGAGGGAGTCAGGCCGAGCGGAAATGGAGGCAGCGTCCTGACGCCAGGTGGGCTGGAACGCAACCCCACCCAGTAGCATTTTGCCTTTTGCTGGGGAAGGAGGGGGCTATAGGCCTCGCTTCAGCATTGGGGGGAGTGGGAAGGTGTGGCCTTCAGGATTGAGTTTGGGTCCCAATGGAACGAGAGAAGACATCCACATTCCCAGAAGAGTGACTGACGGGGGACTCCTGAGAGAGGTGAGGGACATTAGTACTAAGGGTCTTTGGAGCAACCACGAGTCTGGCACCTGAATTATCACGTAGGAGTTTTCCGTGCCCTTTTATAAAATTAAACTCCATTTTCCACACTTGACAATGGAAAGAGAATGTCCACTAAGACTGGAGGACAGTACCCCTTCGTCATGTACTGTCCTCTGCGAGGACTAGAGTGGGCTGGGCAGACAAAGCAGCAGGTGGCAACTCCCAACCTCCACCCCCACGCCAGTGTGGTCCCCTCAGGAGAGGAAGTGACTGATTCCAGAGACTGTCTTCTGCCTAAGTAACTCCAGGGCAGAAAGATCCTTCCAGAAGGGTCCCTGCAGATGCTGCGGTAAAAGTGGATTTGCTCTCTACGGCCACCTTTTGTAAGGGCGGGAAGAACTTAGAGGGCCTTCTCCCAGCCCATGGAGGGAGAAGGAACTGGGATGTTAGCGAGACCTGAGTTAGAATTCCTCCTTATTGATTGCCTAACCTTAAGCAGTTGGCTTAAATTTTCTAGTTTTTAGACCACTCAACCTCTAAAATAAGACTGGAAACTACGTCCTGGAACGAGCTAAGGATAGTAACTACCCTGGAAACAGCGCATCCCTCCGCCAACTGGGCGGGCTGAGACAGGTGGCGGGGACCAGGCATAATGCCTCGGAGAGCCCACCTTACAACAAGATCGGAATAGGGAATTCCACACCAGCCCTGCTTAAACAATCTAAGAAGTGTTTGTGTGGGAAGTGCTAGCAAAAGCTTGCAAACTCTCCGTGCCTGTCTCAGGTTTCTTTGTGTGGTCTCCTTCCTCCTCCACACCCTGCGGTGCCAGGCCCCGGGCGGGCCAGGAAGGATGAGGGATGAGTGTACGGCCTCGCCCCTTTCTCCAGCCTGGGAGGAGCCAGCTGGCGTCTTTGGTAGCCAGGGACCTCTGCCCACTTCTACCACGAGGGGTCAGCAGAGTGTCGAGGCTGCATCCCGAGTTGAGGAGGGGGCTGGAGAGGGAGAGAGACCGCTAGGAGTGGCCGGGAGAATGCCTGTACATTTCCTTATTAAATGTTTTATACACAACCTGTACAATTTCCTTATTAAATTGTTTTTAGAAACGTGTGTGTGATTTCTCTTTAACTGTTCTGCTTCCTGAGGTGACAACATCTCCAAAGGGAAATCCTGAATCCCCCTTTTTCATCCCTAGCTCAGGCCGAGGCTGTGGCGGGGCTGGGGGCTTCCGGAACAAAGTTTGGAGAGTGGATCCGTGCCTGGGCCACTCCCAGGTAGTTCTGGGCCAACCGGGAGGTAGGGCGGGGGAACAGAGTGAATCACCCGTTTCCCCCTGGAAAACCTTGGAGCTCAAGAAAGGGGGAAGCTCAGACTAGATTGGGGGTCTATGCCCTGGGCAGCTGGCTTTTTGCCAGGCGGCCATACATAAACTAAACCCAGGTCTCTTTTTCTCCGGCCTGCGCGCTCCAGCTGCCACGTGCTCGAGACGCGCCCACACAGCAGAGAAACAAAGACAATCTAGCGATGGGGCTGCCAGCAGCCGCCAAGACATTTAATAAATGAAATTCCACGGCTAGGGGGTCGATCGGGTGAATGGGTGGCCACTGCTGGTCGGCTGTGCGCCTGGTTTGGGTGGCCAGGCTACCCCT
This sequence comes from Mormoops blainvillei, assembly GCA_004026545.1. Lineage (NCBI taxonomy): Eukaryota > Metazoa > Chordata > Mammalia > Chiroptera > Mormoopidae > Mormoops > Mormoops blainvillei. The sequence continues at coordinate 69,901 of PVJD01000082.1, read as the reverse complement.
CCCGTTGCCCGAGCTGGGGTCATCCAGCCCACGGACTGCCGTCTCGGTGCGGGTGCAGCACCCGGCGGCAGGTGGTGTCCCACCCCCAACCCCATCCCTCGAGGTATCCTTGCTTACAGAAACCCCGCCAGCCAGCGGCTGGCTGTGGAGGAACGAGAGGCCTTTAAGATTTTTTTTAAGGTGTGATTTAAAAAATATCCCGTGGATCGCTATTTCAAACAATCTTGTCAATCTGGGCTGCAGCGAAAGGCGATGGAGGCAGTTTTGCGTGTATTTCGGGTGGTGTGACTCATGAGCATTACTTTGTCTCCCCCTGGGAAGCAGCCTGTCCACCCACAAGTCACTGCTGCTCTGGCACCACTGGGATAAAATCGACCAGCTCCGGCACCCCTGCCCAAGGACTCCCCCGCCACCCCCCTTACCCCAGTTACTGAGCAGGATTCCTGCCGCTTGGGAACTCTCTTAATCGTGTCACCACCAACCTGACCCCCCAAACCTGGTCTTGGGCACCCTTGCCTCCTCCCTACAAGCAGACTGTTCAGGCTTTTCGCTGCTGCAGGTAATGGGGGCTGGGTGCACGCGAGGCACACGTGTTTGGGGGAGCATGCTCAGTGCACGGGTGCACCCACGTGCAGCCTGCGCCTCAGCTCTGTCCGCACCCCCCCCCACACACACACCCGCCGAGTCTCCGTGTGAAGTCCAAAGAAGAAAGGCTGCCACAAAAATAAAAGTCCCTGTATGTTATATGCACACGCCCTGGACGCATATTTCTGGTGGCCCAGAAATACTGTGGATGTATACAAGACGGACAAGTGGATATTACTGCACACAAGCACAGTGGTCACTCCTCAGGAGGTCTATAAAAAACTGCCTAGATTCTTTCCTCTCTGGAGGCAAGCACTGAGGAAGGATAGATTTATTCTTATCCCGGAGGTAGGGAGTACACTGCATGACCTCTCCCGCACCTGGGCGTCCATATTGTTGGCGGTGTGCATAGTCAGCAAGAATGTGACCACACACACACACACACACACACACCTGGACACACAGATGTGGACACATGGGGGACCAGGACGCACACCTCACCCCAGCTAGAGATAAGCGGGTACCCCAAACTACAGCCCCTTTACAGGAGAAGGGGCTTGGGCCTCCAGCTCCTTACTCTTGCCCCTGATTCCCAGGGGCCACTCTCCTACGGCCCGAGCAACGGGCCACCCCCATCTCGCAAGTGAAGGGGATAGGGCTGACTCACACTGCCTCCGGGTTGGGGCAACGCCGGAGCAGGGGTCAGGACCGCGGGCGACACCGTCCGCTGGAGCCTGGCGGCGGCCGCGGTCCCTTTAAGCACCCCCGCCCCCTCTCGCCCGCACTCCCGGCTTCCTTTCTCCCGGAGGCGCGGCCAGCAAGGCCGGTCGGCGGGGCGGGTGTGCGGGCTGCCCCTCCCCCGGTGGGCAGGGCCTGTGCCGCTTCCTGCAGGAGCGGCTGGGAGCCGCGCAAGGGGCGGAGAGAGCTAGCGCGAGTGGCGGCGGGGCGGCGCGGGGCGGCGCGGGGCGGAGGGCGCCCGAGGGCGAGCGGGCAGGCGGGCACGGCGGGTTCCGGGCCAGCCCAGGGGGCGGTTGGTTGGCCGGGACGCGGAGCCTAGCCGGGGCCTCGCCGGAGCCGGGCCGGGCAGCAGGGGCCGCCGCCGCCCGGGCCCGCCGCCGCCCGCGCCCCCCACGCTGGCCCAGAGGGCTGGGGCCGCGTCGCCGCTGAGGATGTCCCGGAAGGGGCCGCGAGCGGAGGTGTGTGCGGACTGCAGCGCCCCGGGTAAGCAGGGCCTGGCCGGGGGCGGGACCGCGCACCGAGGCCGCCGCCGGGCGGGCGCCGGGGCCTGGCGGGAGCGCCGTGTGGGGCCGGAGGGCGGGGTGGGGCTGGGGGCTGCGGCCTCCTGCCTCGGCCCCCGCCCCGGCCACTGCGGAGTCGCGTCCTTGCCGGGAGGGCCGGCCTGGGGGGCCCATGTTTCCTCACGTCCGCGGACAAGCGAGGAAGGACATTCCCGGCGCCGCCTCCCACCCCTCGCTCAGAGGGGGGCGGGGGGCAGCTAGCTGCCCCCCGCCCCCATCTCAATATCCAAACGGAAGCGCCAGCCTAGGGTGGCCGGAGGGCTGTGGGGGAGGCCGCCAGAATTTAGGAGGTGGGGGCGAGTGTGGTTTTATGTCATTTCAGTGCCACCCCCGCGTCTTGCACCTGCTGCTCGCATGGTCTGCTGGCCCGCTGGGGTGGCGGAGGGCAAGGGGCAGAGAGCTGGGCAGATGGGCCGGGGGGAGGGGGGTCTTGGATACTGTTTCCTCCCGAGCAGATGAGGGGGTGGCTACTCCTAGAACTCCCTGCTCCTGGCTCCCAAGGCTGGGGCTCCTGGCAGGGCCTGTTGTTCAGGGCCAGTATGAGCCTAGGTATCTTCCCCTGAGGCATCCCCGGGCCGCCTAGTGACTGGGAGCAACTAGACTCAGCTTTTCCTGGGCCCTAGTAAGGCCTGCTTGAGAAGGTGAGCGTGGCATTGCTCCAGCTTGAGCACAGATCCCTCCTGGTCCCCTAGCCCAGCCTGACTAGAAGTGTGTAGGGAGCAGTGCTGAGGGGTGTCTAGACTTTCCGGGATCCTGCTGGCTTCCTGGCCTGTCTCTTGGCTGCATTGACCGTGGTGTTTCCCTTGTTCCCAGCAGAGTCAGCTCCGGGCTGATTTGAAACCCCCTAACCTGCTGAGGAAGTGAGGAGCAGTGACCCAGAAGAGGCTGCTCCTTTCTTGATGTGGGAGGACACTGCCAGTGATGGGGCTCAGCAGCTGGCCTGGGGAAGGAAGCCCTGGCCCTTGTCCACCCTCTCTTTAGAAAAGCAGCTTTCTCCCTGGGTAGGCTCAGTGGGTCTGTGAACTCCAGGCCGACTGTGGGTAGACTAAGTGTGAGAGAGTGTGGGATGTTGTTTTGTGGGCCCCTAACTTCCAGCCACTCTTTGGACTGGCCAGGACCCTAACAGGTTGAGAACTACAGATGCTCTGGTGGCTTCAAACTAGAATGTTTGGGAACTGTGGATGCCTGGCAGAGGCATGGTACTCTGTGGTTACGACCCCGAGGCCTTCTCTCAGGGCATGGTCCGACCAAGAGGGCTCTGACAAAACCATCTGGGGGTATGTGCCCTTACCCCGAATTATCCGGAAACTGTGATCTCCTTGCCCCAGCCACAGGCAGGTCTAGGGATGGAAGGGCTAAGAGGAGAGCTGACCTTCTGTATGTCTGTGCCAGGCTGTTCTGCACTTCTACTGGGCTGCGTAGCATGGGGTGTGGCGGGGAGTAACTAGGGCTGGGAGGGGGGTGCACAGCAGACACTCTTTCAGTGGAGCCTGGATTTTAGTGTTGCCTTTTTTCCATCATATTCTGTGACCCATGGCAAACTTTGCTTACACTGGGCCCCAGTTTCCTTAACTGTGAGTCAAAGAAGTTGGAGTAGAAATGGCTTTTGAGGAGTGTACCATCTCCAAATCTGTGGTCCTGGGCACTTAGGGCAGCATCAGAAAAGCAGTGTCTTTTCTCCATTACATTTGCCTGTTTGGCCAAAGCCTCTGAATGCCCCCGGGCGCTGGGAGGAGCAGTATGTATCTGATATGTTGGACTGCCCGGCTCCTGTCCCCAGTCCTTGTTCCACAGAGGCATTGGTGCCGTGCTTACCGCCTTTTCCCTTGATCCAGAGTGCAGGTCAGGGAGAGGCAAATGGTGAGAAGGTGAGGGTGAAGAGGTGGGCAGGGTGATGACAGTGTCTGACTCATCACCCCACCCCAGCACCTAGCATGGTGTCTGGCACATAGCAGGCACTCCCCAAGTGTTTAGACGCTCATCAGGACCCCTGCTGGCTCCTTGGGTCTACCCTACACCCCACCAGATGATGAATGGAGTGCCATTCTCAGTCTGGGAACTGGAGCAGTCTAGGGAAAAGGCTCGAGCGTAACCAACTATAGCCCAGACCCAGAGCCACCCTCTAGAATGTACCTCGGACCCAAAGTCATAGGCTTCTCTCACTGGGCATAGGAACCCTGCAGTCCCAGCTCTAAGAATGGGATTGTGGCTTTTTTGTAGTTGGTTAATTTGGGAGGTCATGGAGGTAAAATAAAAAGTGAGATGCAGCCTGACCCCAAAGGCCTGTGTTCTCCCTCTGCTCCCAGGCCTGGGCACATAGGGCAAGTGTGAGTATGTTGTGAGGCAGCTGGTCATGCACCGTCTGTGCCCCTGTCTGCCTTGGGAGTCCCAGAGACGGACAGGGGCCAGGAAACCTGGAGAATGTGTGTTCTCCCCTTCACCCACCCTGCCGCACAGACCTGGCTCAGCTCTCAAGGGCCTGCTCACCCCATGGGCCTCCATCATGGCCCCAGGCACAGGAGTAGAGATCTGCGGGCACCTCGGATGAGCAAGGCTGGCCACTAGCTGAGGACATTTGGGGGCCTGCGGACTGTCTTGTCTCTTCATAACGTAGCTTATTGTAGGGTAGGTGAGTGGTGGGCTTTCTTCTTTTTTTATTGAGATATAACTTGCATGCGACAAAGTGCCCACACCTTGCTGCTTAGGCTGCTGAGTTTTGACGTTTGTATATAGCTGTGTAACCGCCACTCCAGTCAAGAGGCAGAGCATTTCGGTCACTGCAGGGTTTTCTTGTGCCCCCTCCCAGTCAGCGTCCCCCAAAGGTAATCGCCATTCTGACCTCTATACCTGTGGATTGCTCTTGCCCATTTTCAAAATGGTGGCCTTCTCTCTCTCTTTCCTAATGAGGATTTGGTCCCTAGCTCAGGAGATGCTAGCCTTTATAGCAGACCTGCTGGCCTTAGAGGCCACTAATGGCTCTAAGTGGTGACATGAATTTACCTTAATAGAGGCCTCCATGGGGTTGGCACTGGTTAACATTATCCCAGGACCCCTGCTGCCACTTCACGTGCCCACACATGTCAGATCCCCACCCTGACTGGAGGTAGAAGTCCAGGAGGAGGCTGGCAGGTCACTATGTCACCTGGCCCTTATGTTCCCTGTCTCTTTTGCCCCAAGTTTTGTCCAGGGAGCCTCTTTGGGACAAGGGTCCTTTTAACATTAAACTTTGGCAGCCATTTGACTTTCAGAAACTCTTCCTGGCCCTTCTGCTTAGGAACTGGCCTAGGTGGGGCTTGGGGGCTCCTGCTTGGGTATAGGTATACCCAAAGCCTCCTGGGCATAAGGAGCAGATAATAGGGTGAGCTTGGGCTTCTCATCCGCGTCAGTCAGAACTGAACTAGCACTAGTGTGCCCCAGATCAGGACAGTGTCCCCTTCCCAACCTTCCTAATTCAGGTCACTGTGGAGGAGAGGGAGGACCCCTTCCTCAGCCTAGGAGAGTGCCAAGCAAAGTCTTGGACCACATTCCCCAGATCCTGGTCTCTTGGTCACTGCCATATTCAGGGACTTGTCATGCCTGGTCTGGCCCTGAATATCTGGCCAGTCCTCCTAGTCTTGGCTTCTCTGGTAGGTCCATGGGCCTGGAGTGGGGGTGGAGGCCTCAGGGCGGCCCGTTTATGATCCTGGCCTGGGCGGCTCCCCACTTACAGGAAACCCCACCATTTCAACAAGAGGAATTTAGGCTGCGTCATTTCCAGCTTCCTGCCTGGGCTGCTGGAGGTGGCTGTAGGGCAGACCCCTGACCCAGTTGTGTTTGCGAGTGAGGGGGGAGAGCTTTCCATACCTGGAATGCCTCCCTACTTAGGTAAAGCCACACTAAGTCTACCGTAGGGCAGCGGTCCCCATCCTTTTTGGCACCACGGATGGGTTTCCTGGAAGACAGATTTTACACGGACCTGGGGGGTGGGGAGATGGTTTTGGGGTGATCCAAGCACATTACATTCAAGCTCACCTCCTGCTGTGTGGCCCATTTCCTAACAGGCCTGCACCAGTACTGGTCTGTGGCCCAGAGGTTGGGGACCCCTCTGCTTTAGGGCTGTCCATCTTGGCAGAGATAGTGGGTTCCTTCCTCATGGGCCCCTGGAATTAGCACCCCCAAGAAAGTGTATGGTGAGCACCTTGTGTATTCCTGTTGTCTTGTTTTGGGGGGAATCCCTGAAAAAGCCGTGACCCAAAAAGCAGAGCCCCCTCTTTCATTTCCTGTTTCCATGCTAGGAGGGGACGCTTGTGGGCCGAGCTCATGCTGCACCCTGACTCAGAGTCTCCTCACAGTTCTCCTGGGAACTTTGATGGAAGTCCTTTCAGGGAAGGGTCTGAAAATCACCTGGTTGGAGAGGCTCTCTTACCCCTGAGCACCATGGGGCAGAGCAGAGAGTTAGCCACCCCCCTCCCCAGGACAGGGCTTCCTGAGACGGGGTGGGGGCCTGGGCAGAGCACAGTGTTCTGGGAGACAGGCTCCCTACCCCCACTCTCCAGTGGCACACAATGGCTGCTTTCTCCCCCATGACCTTTCCACAGCCTGAGCTGTATGCAGCTGTCTCCTCCCCCTCTCCCAAGGGGCATGGGGTGGGTGCCATCTCCCCTGCCCTTGAGAAGGACCCCAGGAGCTCCTACCCTATCCTGGCTCCCTTCACGTTTCTAAAGTTCACTTCTCCCCAAGGAGCTGAGTGTGGCCCCCAGAGCCCTTGCCCACTGGCGGCTGTCCCCTTCAGGGGCAGAGCTTATGGAAATGGCATGGTCTCTGGCATCTAAGTGCCTAGGTCCACATGCCAGCACGTGCTCATCCTACTCATTAGCTGTATGACCTTGAGCAAGTGCTCTAACCTCCCTTGAGCCACTGTTTCAGCAGGGGTAGCATTTCCTATCTTCCTGACAATTGTGAGAGGAATCATACATACAGCGCCCAGTGGTACACGGTGGGCACTCAGTCAGTGTCAGTTCCTTTGCTCTCTCCACCCCCCTCAGGAGGGACTCCATCAGTGATGGTGCCAGGAGGCTCGAGCATGAGAAGGCCTCTTGCCTGACAGGATAAGGGCAGAGTCAGGAGCCTGTGAAGGGGTGCAGTGGGTCAGGCAGGTAGACCAGGGGCTCCAGCAGAAGTCTGGGTGCAGGAGATAATGTGGCGCTTACCTGGACACAGGAGGAGCGTCTAGGGCTCTGTGGTGTGTAGCCATCAGGGTTGAATCCCCTAGGGGATTCCTGCCTCCCTGGGGAAAGGCTGTGGGACTGGTAGTGGTGACTGCAGGACAGGAAACAATGCTCGCTGAGTAGGCCCTGGGGACCACGCCTTCCCGGAGGGACAAGGGTATGTAGGAAAGAGCTTGGCTCCGTCAGTCGCCAGCTGCGAGCCTTTTGGGATTGCCCTCTCACCACCTTAGCTCTGCTGCCTCATCAGTAACCTGTGCCTACTGAAGTCCCAGCTCCTAGACCTCTGGGGGACCCAGTGAGTGAATATATGTGGGACACTAAGCGTGGTGCTGGCCCTGAGCAGGTGCTTAGGGGGTCTTGCCCATGTCTGGCTGTAGCTGACCCTTGCCTCCGCCCTGGCAGACCCTGGCTGGGCCTCCATCAGCAGGGGTGTGCTGGTGTGTGACGAGTGCTGCAGTGTGCACCGGAGCCTGGGACGCCACATCTCCATTGTCAAGCACCTTCGCCACAGCGCCTGGCCTCCCACACTGCTGCAGGTACGGGCCCGGTCAGCGGTTCCCCCTTCCTCACAGAGCGTGCTGAGCGCATTCACATTTTCCTCATACTGACATACACACCTACCTAGATTCAGCAGCTCCCAGGGGCACCCACTGCCGTGGGCAGAGCCTGACCCTGACCATTTGCACCCATCCACTCGTCTAAGAGAGGAGCCGTCAGGACTGGACTCCGACAGATCTGGGCTCTCACCTCGGCATCAGGACTGGACTCAGAGAGATCTGGGCTCTCACCTTGTCTCTGCCACTTACTGCCTTGGCATGCTGGCCATGTGACCTTAACTTCTAAACAGGACCCACATCCTTGGGTGGCCTGACTGGATGGAGGTGCAGCAGTGACAGGCACACAGTAGGCCCTTTGGTACTCTTTGCAGCCACCCTGGCTGTGGCAGGTGCCCAGCACTCAGTGGGCTCTCTCACTTGGCATCTCCTCCCCGCAGATGGTGCACACGCTCGCCAGCAACGGGGCCAACTCCATCTGGGAGCACTCCCTGCTGGACCCTGCACAAGTGCAGAGCGGTCGGCGCAAAGCCAACCCCCAAGATAAAGTCCAGTGAGTCGGGCTAGAAGCGTGGTGGCAGGGGCTGCACAGTCTGGGACATGGGCCTGGGAGGTGGTCTGATACCTAGCCTTTCTTGCTCTGCTCCTCATTCCTCCTGTGTGCCCCACGCAGCCCCATCAAGTCAGAATTCATCAGGGCCAAGTACCAGATGCTGGCATTTGTGCACAAGCTTCCCTGCCGGGATGACGACGGGGTCACCGCCAAAGACCTTAGCAAGGTTTGAGGGGCCCCACAGTGGACGGGTGGGCCACTCTTCTCATCCATAATGCCCTGAAGGCCTCTCCTTTGTCACCACTGAGCCCTAGGCCCCAAAGGCAGCCAGGTTGAGCAAGAATAGTGGGCATCGGGGAGTGACGAACTTGCTTGGTTAGGCTGCATGGGTCAAAGCCCCTCAGCTCCCAGCTGCCACACAAAAGCCAGAGAAACTTAGGGCAGTTTCTTAGCCTCTCAGGGTCTCAGTTTCCTCATCTATACAATGGGGGGAAAAAGAACATCTATCTCACAGACAATGTCTGTTCCAAGCAGAGCACGTAGCGCGTGGTAGATAATAACTGATAACTGACAACAGGCATTATGAATTGGTATTAACTCCTAGAGGGACCCCTCTGTCCTCCCTGACAGCCGAACTCCAGCTGGGCCCTTGGAGCTGCAGGAGTCCCAGGTGCTGCCTATCCTAGGTGCAGCTTAAGGCGAGGGGTGGGAGGGCTCACGCAAACACATCTGGTAAACACTCCCACTCCTTGCAGCAACTGCATTCAAGCGTGCGGACAGGCAACTTGGAGACATGTCTACGCCTGCTGTCCCTGGGTGCCCAGGCCAACTTCTTCCACCCAGAGAAAGGCACCACACCTCTGCACGTGGCTGCCAAGGCGGGGCAGACACTGCAGGCCGAGCTTCTCGTAGTGTATGGGGCTGACCCTGGCTCTCCCGATGTTAATGGCCGAACACCCATTGACTATGCCAGGTGAGGCTCAGTGGAAGGCTGATGCCTGGGTGGGCAGGGGGAGTGGGCCACTGCTGCAGGCTGAGCCATACCCCTCCCCACAGGCAGGCGGGGCACCATGAGCTGGCGGAAAGGCTAGTTGAGTGCCAGTATGAGCTCACTGACCGGTTGGCCTTCTATCTCTGTGGACGAAAGCCTGGTGAGCAGAGTGCGGGGCAGGCCTTGCTGGGCCAGGCAGGTGGGACCCAGACACACCTCAGCAGCAGGTGCCATGGTGACAAAGCCGGTTGGGGAACAGTGTTGCTAGGCAACTGGCTCCTGTGAAATTGCAGCAGGCTCTGGGCTGCAGCACATTGGGGTAGGGAGTGGGGGTGGGCATGACTTCCAGCCAGCTCCCTGGGCCTTTGGGGGGTGGCCTGCCCTCCTCCCTTTCCCCGGACACTTTTGGGTGCCAGGCCATGCTCATGGCAGTGAGGTGGGCTTCCAGCTGCTAAGACCACTCAGTACCAGTGACTTGGCATTTTTATTTTTGTTCAGATCACAAGAATGGGCATTACATCATCCCACAGATGGCCGACAGGTGAGTGCCCACCTGATGTCCCTTCCCAGAGGCTATTAAGAGGCCATGTGGGCACCGGACCCCCAGAACCCCCAGCCCTCTAACTCCCTAGGCTTTAGTGGCCTGGGACCCTTCCACATCCCTCCACCCTACTTCCTTAGGGGCTAGAAGCACAAACATTTCACAGTCTGATCCTTACTCCCTAATCCTGGGTCCCAAGGCAGGTAAGAAGTGTCAACTTAGCTCATGGCCAACAAAACCTGAGCCCCTCCTGTCAGGAACATAGTGCTTGAGTAAAGAGAACACCCCCAAGAGTGGTGGATCACTGGGTTTTATTCCCCACTAAAATCTTTAGATAAGCCTCTGCACTTCAGTGAAAAGGTAGTGGGCTCCAGGGGTTTGACTGACTTTGGGACCACTGGCCAAGCCTCTGTGGTGTGCTTATAAATTGGGCAGGGGCGAAGGGCAGGGCATGGCACAATTCAGGTGTTCTGCCTCTGATCTGAGAGGCCCCAGGTGCCCAGGCTGTGGGAGACAGCCCTCAACCCCTCACCCCAGCTTACAGGAAAGGTGCTCGCGCCACCTGGTGGCCGCCTCTGATAGCCACGTCTTCGTGCCAAGCTGTGCCTGCTGGGCTGGATGGGAGACAAAAGGCTCCCTCCTTCTTCAAAGGCCAGTGTGGGCAGATGGGGATCGTCAGGTCTGGGCACCTCGGATTCCTGAAACCAGACCTCCTCTGTCCTGAAATCCTAAGACTACCCCCTACTTCTTTGGTCTGATTCTGCGTGGTGTGTGTGCCTGCATGACGGGGGTGTCCTACACACATATGGGTGTGTACTCAATGAAATGTTAACTGAGCACCTTCTCAGTGTCAGCTGCTGTTCTTGGCACGGGGACAGAGGGGTAACTCAGACATGATCCCCTCCTTTAAGGAGCTCAGTGTTTAGAAAGAGAGGCATCCTAGTCAGACAGTTGTGGTTCAATGTGGGAACTACAGCAAGAGAGGCCGAGGCACAGGCGTTAGAAATGCTGTGCCAGGAGCCGAAAGCAGATTGTGAGACAGGAGCATATTGGAGAGGTCAGGAATCCCAGGAGCAAGACTGGAATAGAGACGGAGTCAGAGAGTGGCCAGTCCTGTGAGCCCTGAAAAGAGCTGTGACCATCCCAAGGGCAGAGAGGTTCTAAGCATGGATGTGTCGAGCCAGCTCTGCTGCTTACCAGCTGTGCGACATCAGGCAGGCTACTTAACCTTTCTGAGCCGTAGTTAATCTTTTTTGGAAATGAGGTCAACAGTACCTAGCTTTCTGGGCTGTTGAGAGGATTAAACAAGGTGATGCATGCAAAGCATTTAGCATATTTTAAAAATGAGCTTTTTGTTGAAGTATGCCATACATCCTGTTGTTATTGAGAAGTTTTTACGGCTGGGGGTAATACAGCCAGATACATCAAAAAGATGACCCTGGGTGCTGGGTAGGAAAAAATGATTGTAGGGGCAAGAAGAAATGATGGCAGAACTTGAGGAAAGTCTGGCAAGGGTGAGGAAGGTTTCAGGTGACTCCCGGGACCTGCGTTGGTGCTGGGTGAGTGGATCACTGAAAGTAGGAGTGAGCCACCCAGGAGCAGGTTGGGAGGAAAGATAAAGTCAGTTTTGTACATTCTGAGTCTGGCGCGTGCACAGAGATGGGTCCAAGCTTGATGTGGGAAGGTGTGTGCTGCCCTGCTCCTGGGTAATTGCTGCCTCTGTCCTGTTCTTCCCTCTGCTGCCTTCCTCTGGACTTAGATCTCGGCAAAAGTGCATGTCTCAGAGGTATCTGGTGTCTGCCGTGGGAGCAGGCTCTGGAGGTCGGGTGGGGCAGGGTGGCTCTTGGTGTGAGGCATCTGGTGTCTTGTCTCCCTGGGATCCCTGCATGTTTGGGAGGTCATTGGCAGGGGCCTGGCCACCTCTCATGCCTGGCCTCTCCGTTCTTCCCCATTCCCATCTCCCTCCTTGTCCACAGCCTGGACCTGTCCGAGTTGGCCAAAGCTGCCAAGAAGAAGCTACAGGCGGTGAGTCTGCATAGACAGACCCCAAATACTTGGAGCTGCTCCCATTTTTAACCCCCTCCCTGCCCCCCCATCATTGCTCCCCCTTCCTCTGACAAGGTGCTCTTTTCTGGTCTTTGACCTGCTCTCACTGTGTTCTCCCCAAGCTCCTCTTTTCTGCTTCTCCACCCCTTGTCTTTCACCCTGGCTCTGCCTTTTAAAGGCTCCCAGGGTCCTAGCTCCATCTCTGCCTAGACCAGCATATGCTGGTCTGGTCTGGCCTGCCTTTTGTCCCCTCCCACCTCGGAGCTTGGCAAACAGACCCTGTACCCCAGTTTCCAGCTCTGAGACTGTGGGGGCTGGGTGGCATAAGGGATACAAGCCATTTCCCATGTCTTACGACATCTGGTTAACTGGCCCTGTTGGCAGTGGGGGCCAGTTGATCTGACAAAGCCTGTGCCCACTTCTGCCTCTAGCTCAGCAACCGGCTTTTTGAAGAACTTGCTATGGACGTGTATGATGAGGTGGATCGAAGAGAAAATGACGCTGGTGAGCTGGGGGTGCATCAGAGGCTTTGGGCAGATGGGACAGAGCACCTACCTGCTAGGGAAGGGCTAGGACCTGGTGTGGCTCTCGGGTACTTCCACTGAAACCAAGAAGGGGCACTAGGGTTGGTCTACACAGCAACCCTGCATGTAAGCCCCTGCCAGCTGTGAGCCCGCCTGGGCAGCGTCCCCAGCTGGGCAGAGTGCTGAGCTGGAGGCAGCCAGCCTGCCCCTCCCACCCTACCCTTGGACTGGGGCTCATCTCTGCTCTAGCTGCCTCCCACTTTGGCTCTCTCCCCAGTCCTACTCCCGCCCCTTCCTCCCATTTCTCCTTCCTGGCCACGGCCCGATTCCAGCCCAAACTCAGCGGGGCCTGACATGAGGGAGTCACCTTGTTCTGTCAGTCAGCCCCCAGCTGACCTTGCCTAACACCCATCTGAAGACCACCTCTGTTCTGATCATCCAGCCCAGTGGGCATGGGGAGGAGCTAGGCAGACTGCTCAGCCCTCCTGCAAACCTACTTGTGGGCCTGGCCACCCTGGACAGTCTGCTCCCTGCTCTTCCCCCACAGTGTGGCTGGCTACCCAAAACCACAGCACCCTGGTGACAGAGCGCAGTGCTGTGCCCTTCCTGCCCGTTAACCCTGAATACTCAGCAACACGGAATCAGGTGAGGAGGTTTGGTGGCGGGGGCCTGGGGCTATTTCCTTCCTTCCTGGGGTCTCCAGCTCAGTGGGCCCTGCCCTCCCTCACGGGCTGTTGTCCAGGATTGAGCCTGTTCTTTTCCACCCCTGGCCAAGGCCTCCCTCCAGGCCCAGCTGGCACTGGGACTTGGGAGTGAGGAAGAGGCTGTTCTTTTGAGCACTTGGTGAGCAGCCTCTGGGAGTTGGGTTCCTGCCTCTTCCTGAGAACCACTCCCAGGTACCCTGAGTCTGTGCCATCCCTCACCCCCTGTCCTGGCCAGGTGAGCCAGGCTGGGATGTTTTAGTTGTGGTTATAGCAGATAGCAGGGGGCCCCCTCATGCCTGGCTGGCCCTTTATCTTCACAGGGGCGACAAAAGTTGGCCCGCTTTAATGCCCGAGAGTTTGCCACATTGATCATTGACATTCTCAGCGAGGCCAAGCGGAGACAGCAGGGCAAGAGTCTGAGCAGCCCCACAGGTAGGAAGGGCAAGGATGGAGGTGTGGGTGGCGAGCACTGTTCCAGGATATTCCCTTTCATGGCTCCCTTTCTGGGGTAGCATGATAGATGGGTTGTGTGGCTGAGCCCTGAGTGACAGGCCTGTGCCCTCAGACAACCTCGAGCTGTCTGCACGGAGCCAGAGTGACCTCGACGACCAGCACGACTACGACAGCGTGGCCTCAGACGAGGACACAGACCAGGAACCCCTGCGCAGCGCCGGCGCCACGCGGAACAACCGTGCCCGGGTCTGAGCGCTGCCCCTCCCCGGTTTCTCCCCAGGCCTCCATCAAGGCCCAGCTCTATCCTCTCATAGCCCAGAGCCTGGGGGACAAGTAGGCTGGTCACAGCTTTGAGAGCAGCCCTTTGAGGGCATTTGTCCCCTGCCCCTGCTGGCTGACTGCCCTATGTCTCACCCTGCAGAGCATGGATTCCTCTGACCTGTCTGATGGGGCTGTGACGCTGCAGGAGTACCTGGAGCTGAAGAAGGCTCTGGCTACCTCCGAGGCCAAGGTGCAGCAGCTCATGAAGGTCAACAGTAGCTTAAGTGACGAGCTCCGGCGGCTACAGAGGGAGGTGAGGGCTGTAGCCTAGGTGGGGAGATGGGGATGCTGCCTGGGCCCTCTGGAGTGTCTGACGCCACTTCACTCTCAGATCCACAAGCTGCAGGCAGAGAATTTGCAGATCCGACAGCCGCCTGGGCCAGTGCCCACACCTCCACTCCCCAGTGAACGGGCAGAACACGCATCCATGGGGCCTGGTGGGAGTGCCCACCGCAGGGATCGCCAGGCCTTCTCCATGTATGAACCAGGCTCCGCCCTGAAGCCCTTTGGGGGCCCACCTGGGGATGAGCTTGTCACCCGGCTACAGCCTTTCCATAGCACTGTGAGTTGCCAACTCAAGGTGGTGGGGAAACAGAGGGCTGGGCCTGCCACAGGGCCCTTCATGACACCCACTGTGCTAACCCCCAGGAGCTGGAGGATGACGCCATCTATTCAGTGCACGTCCCTGCCGGCCTTTACCGGGTAAGCAGTTCCTGGGGCAGATGGGTTCGTTTTTGCAAATAGGTTCTGAGCCCCAGTGGGTGCCAGGCTTTGTGCTGGAGACTGGGCACAGGGATGACTTTGACATACAGTTCCCACCCTCAGTGCGGGGAAGCTGGAAGGTGGGTGACAGGGAGGAGGAGAAACTGACTCTAGCCCACCTGGGTTTCAGATCCGGAAGGGGGTTTCAGCCTCAGCTGTGCCCTTCACTCCCCCCTCCCCACTGCTGTCGTGCTCCCAGGAAGGAAGCCGCCACACGGTAACATCTCATCCCCTGTGCCCAAGGGACAAGCTGAATGGGATGTGTGCATGGGAGGTGATGGGAGGCTGTGTGAGTCTGTGTGTCCCTCACCTGCCCCCTTCCGTGTACCTTCCAGAGCAAGCTGTCCCGCCACGGCAGCGGTGCCGACAGTGACTATGAGAACACGCAAAGCGGGGACCCCCTCCTTGGGTGAGGCACATAGGTAGAGGGAGGTCAAGTGGGCTCTGGAGTGTCTGAGGGTACAGGCAGGAGACTTCATGCCTGGAATGCCTTTCTTTCTAATCCTGGGCCTCAGACTGGAAGGGAAGAGGTTTCTAGAGCTGGGCAAGGAAGAGGACTTCCACCCAGAGCTGGAAAGCCTGGATGGAGACCTGGACCCTGGGCTTCCCAGCACGGAGGACGTCATCCTGAAGACAGAGCAGGTCACCAAGAACATTCAGGAATTGTTGCGGGCTGCCCAGGAATTCAAGCATGACAGGTATGGGGGTGGGATACATGCTCACGTGGCCTGTGGGTGTTGCAGAGAGCAAGAGAGGGACCAGTGTTCCACACCATTGTCCTGGGAACCTTCTCTGAGAGCCCCCCTAATGTATACCCTCACCTCCCCCAACAGCTTTGTGCCCTGTTCAGAGAAGATCCATTTGGCTGTGACAGAGATGGCCTCTCTCTTCCCAAAGGTACAGGGACCAGAGAGAGGAGCAGGATTGGGAGGGCCTAAGGGTGGAGCAGGTGTAGAGAATCTGCTACCTGGGTGGAGGTGTGGATATACCGAGCCCTGACCAAAGTTCATGATTTGAAGTACAGGCCCAGCTCCCTCTTTCCTCCCTCCAGAGACCAGCCCTGGAGCCTGTGCGCAGCTCTCTGCGGCTGCTCAACGCCAGCGCCTACCGGCTGCAGAGCGAGTGCCGGAAGACGGTGCCTCCGGAGCCTGGCGCCCCTGTGGACTTCCAGCTGCTGACTCAGCAGGTGATCCAGTGCGCCTATGATATTGCCAAGGCTGCCAAGCAGCTGGTCACCATCACTACCCGAGAGAAGAAGCAGTGACCACTCTCCCTGCACCCTCACCTACACCCTGGGACCTCACTGGCCATGGGAGCTGGGTCACTCCAGACACTAATCCCCACCCCAACAGAGCCGCTGGCACAAGTGCCCTTAGTGCTGTCACTATCCCCTGGCAGCCAGGCACCCTGGTGCGCGCCCCCCTCAAGCCCCCAAGGATGGGGAGGTGGGGTGGCAAGAGCTTCTGTCCCCCACATTCCATGCACCTCCCCCTGTACATAGCATCCCCTCCCCTTCTAGCGTGCAGGGGCCTACAAGGCATCACTCCCAGCCCCTTGTCCTCCAGGGCACCCTCAGCAAAGGGTCATGTGGGGATACTCCAAGTGGGGTGGCTCCCCCTACATGCATCCCACCCCCATGAGCCAGTTCAGCCCCACTGGGGGCTGAGTGGGGGTATCCCTCTCCTTTGTACATAATCTCTGTGGATGTAGCCACCAGCCCCCATGCTGCTCTCCTTTAATGCCAAACGGCCCCTGCCTAGGGCATAGGTGCCAACCTGTGTTCCCGGGGTCCCCAGCAGCAAACACTGGAAAATCTTTTTTTTTTTTCTTTCCTCTCTTTTACCCCTTAATTTTGACCTTGTGGTAACCGAGTGTCCCTCCGTGCCTGTGTGCGAGTGTGCGGGCGGCAGTGCCGTTCCAGAGGCCTGGCCAATACGGAGTTTTGTGAGGGGTGAGGGAACCAGAGTAGCAGGACCAGCACGCGGGGGTCAGCCCCCCCACCCTTCACCCATCCTGGGGCCAGGGACTGCCAGAGTAACCCACTGGGGTCCTGCCCACTGCCTCCCCTCATTACTCCCACCACTTGTACCCCTTCTTTATGAACTTAAAATGGAAACCACTTCCCTCCATCTCTCCTCCCCCTCCCTTGTGGAAGGGGAGTGTGCTGGCTGGGGCAGAGAACTGAGCACCTGAGCCTGGGGCTGGCTCCCCGGGGTCCCCGACTCAGCTGAGAGGCCCCTCCCTATAACCTCTGAGAGGCTAGCACCTGTGCCTGCGGTGTCTGGGTGCCTGGAACCTGGGCTGCAGCCTGGGAAGGCTGGAGAGGCAGATGGCAGCACCCACCAGCTCTTCTCCCCGTCCTGCCTCTGTCCCCGGGGGCCAGGCTCTACCTGTGTGGTGGTGGGTGGGCTGACTGTCAAGATGTGTATCATGTACATTTGTATCAAAAATAAATAAGTGATCATGTGCTGTTTCTGGTACTTAGAGAATTGAGGAGAGGGAGACTGGGAAGGTGGCAAACATGAAAGGGAAAATGACAAACCTGTCAGCAGCATGAAGCCAGTGAATGTAAGTGCTCCAGTCTAGCACTGAGGGGGAAGGGGAGCCCTCCTGTTGTCTTTTAGAGAAGGAGCTTGGAGAAACACCACCATCCCACCCACCTCCCATAGTGGTGGGAGGGGCTCCCTCATACTCCTAAGGGGAGCCCTCCTGTTGTCTTTTAGAGAAGGAGCTTGGAGAAACACCACCATCCCACCCACCTCCCATAGTGGTGGGAGGGGCTCCCTCATACTCCTAAAACCCTACCTTTTGTGCCAGGTTGGTAGTGTCCAATTTGGTTTTATAAACTCCCCACCTCACATACAACCGAAGTGACCTAGGGCAGTGTTCTGGGTGGGAGTGTGTCCGTATGGCAGATGTACAAACTCAACACCAAGCCCTAATAAAATAATTTAATTTAAAAAAACAGTTTTGGCAAGGGAAGCCAAATAGCCCCCTGTTCTCCCCTCAGCCACTCCTGCCTGCAAAAAAACACATTAAGGGCCAACCTCTTTGCAAATGCTTAGGCGGGACTGCCCTGTCAGGCCACCAGGGGGCGGCCCTGCGCGCGGTCCACGTGGCAGAGGTTGCGGCCTCGCCGGGGTAGGAGGAGCAGAACGTGCCACAGTGGCAGGGCTGGGGCAGGTCAGTCGGAGCTGTCTCCCTCGGTGCCGCTGTCTGGCGTGGGTGGGAGGAGGGGTCTCCTGCGCGAGCCCTTGACCCGACGCGGGAGCATCTGCAGCCTCCTCTTCAGCACAGCTATGGAGAGGGTGGGAAGCAGTCAAGGGCAGAGAAGCCATGGGGGAGGGGTGGGTGGGTGGGTGAGGAAGGGAACTTCTCACCAGCCACTGTGTCCTGGCTGTCCATTATGGGCTCCCAGTAGATGCTCTCTCCACGTCGGAAGTTTCTGTGCAGCCGAGTGCAGAGCGTGGCCAGGGTGAGCAGTACCAACAGGAAGGTCAGGGCCATGGCCGCCCAGGCAGCCTCCTCAGTGCGTGGGGTGGGGCCCCGGGCTGCACGTGGAGGCGCTGCTGCCCTAGGGGCCGGGGAACCCTGGCTTGGACAGGCACAGCCACCTGGGCTGCTTTGCCCTTTGTGCATCTGACCGTCTAACCTGGAACTGGCATTGCCTCCAGGCCCCCCAGGCAGCATGGGGGCAGTGGGCAAAAATGGGGCATTACCTCCCTCATCTGACGTTCCCAACATGGTCTGCCTGGTCTCTAAGCGCCATGGGGAAGCAGAGGGGAGCCTCGGGGCTGAGGGAGTGGGCTGGTGACCAAGGGCAGCCCGTAGCCCACGCCTCTTGGCACCACCGGGAGGGTGCTGCCTGGGCCCTCTAGATGCCACCTCTGTGCCTGGGGGCCGCCAGCTCCACAGGGTAAAGGCCAAAGCCAGGGCCTAAGGGGAGAAGAGAAAACGCTCATCCTTTCTCTGCCCATATAACCCAATGACCATACCACCAACTAAGCCTGGGCCTAGCACCCCTTACACACACCCTCTCCAGCACAGCCTCCCTCTGCTCTGCGTTGGCACCAAGGGAGAGGGCCCTGAAAGGCTGCCGGAGGGGAACCATACCTTCTTCCTCTGCTTCTTCCGCCGCCTCCTCTTCAGCCAGTAGGCAGCCCAGGCTGGCTCTACCCATGCCATCTCTAGTACCACCCCCCATGCTTCCAATACCAGGGGCTATGAAAGAAAGGAGGTAATTGTTAGAGCTTAGATGAAGGTGGAAAAAGCTACAGGAAGTCCCTGAATTTTCCTTTCCCTGCACATGGGCTGCAGCCTTTGCCGGTGCCAGGCAACCAACTTTCCCAACCACTTACCCGATCCCGAGAGAGGCTAGAGTCAGGAGCGAGTGGGGGCTGGGCCATGTAAACGTGGGCCAAGCGGGAAAGCTGGAGCTTCAGCCAGGGGTGGGCACAAGGATGGTAGAGGAAGCTGACATCCTCACCCTGGAGAAAAGGCAGGGACACATCGAGCCGGGCCCAGTCCTTCCCTGAGAATCCCAAGTTCTCCCATCTTGAGGGCCAGGTTAAAGGGACTCCCAGGATGGCCACATGACCTTTCCACCATCAAGGCTCAGGAAAGGACAAAGGACCCCGGGTACTGGCATGTACTCCCTCTTGTGTTGAAGCATTCTCTTCACCCCTTCTCTATCAAGTGCCACCCCTCAGAGCTCACAACTTCCATGACAGCGTGCCAGGTTATCCCTGTCAGACTCTAACCACACTCGTTAGCGGTGCACCTGCAGTGATGGCTCTACGGGTCCCCAGGCTAGACTGCAAGCATGCCCTATATGGAGGCCAGGTCTTCTTTTCACCAATCCTATCTGAATAGTCTCCAAAAGCATCCAAATACAGGGCACACAGGAAGCAGGTGCACAATCCCAGGAGGGAAACACTTCGATTATTAATATTCTTTGATTAAGCTGACCTGATGCTCAGCACTGTGCCAGATGCTGTAGGAGATGCCAAAAGAGAACTCCTGGACTGCTTGCAGGGAATGTAAAGAAAACTCAGGGAAACAGAACTAATGCAAATGAAAGAACAAACTAATAAAACTCAAACTGATTAATTAAGTTATGAGATAAGTTGTAAGCATTACACAAATTTGGAGAAGGTGATGAATAAGGGCTAATGGGATCAGGCAAGGTCTCATGGGAGAGCTGACTCCTGCACTGGGCTTTGAAGATGGATGGGCGTGGACGGCAGGGTGCTGCCCGATTCAGCTTCAGGTCAGGGCAGGAGAGGCGTGGAGAATACACAGAAGCAAAGGTACAGCAGTGGGAATGAAACTGGCATTCACATGTGTGGTGGGTGAGCAGAACAACAGGGCTGGAGAGGAACCACAGATTTGAAAAGGTCAGAGAAGGCTTATTTAACTAGGTAGGGCCTGAAAAGCCAGGCAAGGCAGCATGGCCATGATAAAGGGGGAAATGAGGAGACATCGAAGGTTTCCGAACAGTAAAATGACTTAATGAAAGGGCTGTTTGAGGAAAGCAATCAGGTAGGTGGCATGAGGTCTCTTGGCCTGGAACTATTAAAAGGATCAAAAAAGTGAGATATTTCAAAAGGAAAGCCAAAGGAACATGGCAGCTATCTGGACACTGGTAAAAACAGAGATGCAGCCATGCAAGGTGAACCCACAGTTTGGAGCCTAGTAACCTGACACACACTCCTTACACAATACAGCTTTGTCCTTTCCGAAGCGCTGTCACACACTATTCATTTACTCCGCGTGGATAGGAGCACTACAGAAAACTGGGGCCCAGAGAAGTCAGGAGACTCCCCACAGTCACACAGCAGAGCTGGGGCATGAGTTGTTGTTTTTTTTTCCTACTATCCCGAGTTCCTTGCAGCCTTCTGCCCACACAGCCTTCCCGACACAGCAGTGCAGAGGACAGAGACCTTTGGCTCACCGTCTTCGGGACTAAGAACATTGCCTCTTCCTGAAGGAAGTGGTAAAGAATGAACTGATGAGCAGAAAAGACAGAAAGCCCGCAAGTGCAGACCCCAAGTGGCTCCTGTGGTACTTACCCGCCGTGGGCTCGTCCGTGTGTAGGTCACTCTTGGCGACACCTATACATGGGGAAGGAAGAGAGCTTAAAGCATCTGGGAGGCTCTGTCGGTCGTGGGGTGCGAAGAGCAGACCCCATGCCCACAGGTTGGGGTGAAGACTGAAGATGTCGGCGACCGGGGGACGGAGAACTGGCAGAGGTCCTCAGAGGGTGACTGCGGAGGGTGCAGAGGACAGAGCGCAACGGGGCTACCCTTCATACCCTTTCTCACACCGCCCTCCAGGCGCCTACCTGTCGGGGAAGAGGCCACAGGCCCTCCGGACAACGGGGTCCCGCCTCCTCCGCCGACTCAGCCATCACCTGTGGGTCCAAGGCGCAGAAGAGCTAGGGCGCTGGTCTCGGCGAGGGCCCTGCCTTCTCCCAGTCCAGGCAGGCCCGCCGCCAGGGGAGGGATCCTAGTCCTCTCTCCTCGCGCCACTCCTTCCAGGACGACTTTTCGGCAAAGCGCTCTGAGATCCCAGGCCGAAGCCTTCTCAGGAGCGGGTCGCCTTACCTCTGTGGGACTCAGGAGCCCCGCCAGGGCTGCCAGGAGAAACAGCTGGGGCGAAGGCTGAGGAGGCGCCATCTCAGGCCGAGCCCGCCGCCCCACCAAGGAGGGAAGGAGCACGCACCGCTCCGCCCCCACCCCGCCCCGGCCCGGGCCCCGGCCCCCGCCCTCTCCGCGCCCTCACGCCCCCACGTAGAGCCCGGGCTCGCGCGCGCCGGCCCGCCCCCCGCACAAGACTGTGCGCGGGGCCACCCCAGGCCCGCAAGCCCCGCGCCTCGCCCGGCCCCGCCCTCACAGCTCCGCGCGGCTCTCGCTCCGCCTTCGCCCCGCCCCAATGCCCTCCCCCAGCCGCGGACAGTGCGCGCGCGCGTCCCGAACCCCAAGCCGGAAAAGTTTTGTGTAGGAGCCCGGCCCAAGCAGAGCGCGCTGCGAGGCAGACCAGGACCAGCTCCTCCGCTCCGCGTTTGTCCCAGCGGGTCTCCGCGGCCTGCAGAGCGCAGCTGCGGCGCCTGGGTGGGATCATGGAGCGGGGCGAAGGGCGGGAATGGGATCCCTGTGGACCGGATGGCCCAGGAGGGGAAACGGGTACTCTCCTCCGACAAACTCGCTTCAGACCCATCAGTGTGAAGAGAGGCAGAATCAGAGAGTCCGAGCTGCGGAAGGAAATTTCCCGCTCTAGAGCCTCACCTTCAGCCCATCCCACTCCTGCCCTCGCAAATAGGGTCCGAACCCGGAGAAGCCTCGGCGGGAGAGGGTCTCAGAGGCCTCCGCCCTCCTCGCCCCCAGAAGTTCTGGGAGGCCGGAGCCGGACCCGGTGCTACTTTGTTCCCCACCTCCGCCTCCAATGTCGTTCGTTGGCCAGCTTGTGCCCAGGGAGACATTGGCCACCACCGTGAGGTGAAGAAACCACAGGCCTCGCCCCCCTCAGCGAGCGGTGGCCACATCTCCCTTGCAGCGGGGCGCCGCCTCTGTTGCCCTCTCCCCGGTCCCCTTCTCCTTCGCCCTGCTCAGGATTTTTGAGGAAAGACAGGGACGTGGGTGGAGGGTGAGGGTTGAGATGCCTAGCCCCAAACTTCTACATAGAGCAAGAACGTGTTATTTCAGTCATCCCTTACATACTTGTGACTTACGAAGGGGTCCCTAACCCTTTCCCCGTCCCCCCAGTAATTCCCAGACATTGAGCTGATGAAGGGATTCCAATCTACCCCGTGCCACAGCCCCATCACAGAGTGACAGGTATCTCCCTCACCGAGCACCTGAGTACATCTTTTCCCCCAGGTTTTGCTCGGAGGCGTGAGGATGTTTCATCTGGGGAAGCCCTTCCCGGGGAGCGGTTTTAAAGATTTCCTCTGTCTGAAGTCAGGCTCTCAAGGGGATGGGGACAACGCACTGATGCAGGGAAGGGAACGCGCAGCCCACCGGTGCTCTTGCCTCCCGCCGCAAACCCGCCTGCCCTGGTCCTCGCAGGTCCTGAGCCAGACCCCCGCCCCGCTGGGGTATTGCGCAGTTGCTGATGCCCACAGGGCCGAAAGAAACACCAAGGTCAGAGAGCACGGCCGAGCCCGGCGAGGGAGGCGCGGCTGGTGGCTTCGCATGCAGCTCGGAGAGCCCGGGAGCCCGCGCTGGGAGCTGTGGTTTATTCACTTTTCCCCTTTGCTATTTTTCAACAGCTGCCCCTGAGGACGCCGCGACGTAGGGTCTCACCTGCGTGTAGCTCAGCCACACGCCACGCGGGGCGGAGGAGAGGGGACGGGACTCAGGCTCATCCCGGTGTCCCAAGCCTCGGTCTCGGAATCTCCCTACTTCTCTGCCAACACCCCACTCCTTCCGGCTCGCCGGCGCGTCCTCGGTCCCTCTCCGTGGCCTCGGTTCCTTTCACCCTCTGCTCCTGCTTGTCGCAATCGCTGTACAAAGGGCCGGGGGCGGGAGTGGGGGGCGGGAGAGGGGAGCCAGGCCCGAACTGGCTGCTTCTGCGGGGCCGCGGCCAATCCGGAGAGCGCCCCCCCGCGCGGGAGGGCCCTGGGCAACCGCCCGCAGCCGGGCGGAGCCGCGGGCAGAGCGGGGAACTCGCCGAGGGGACTGCCCCATCGCTTGCCGCCCGCTGTCTGCCGCCCGCTGTCTGCCACCCGCCGGGGGATCCTGCCTCGCCATGCCGCCGTGGGGCGCCGCCCTCGCCCTGCTCCTGGCCGCGCTCGCCCTGCTTGGCCTGCTCGCCCCAAGTCTGCGATGCCTCGGGAGGCGCGCCGTCGGAGCCAAGACCCTGCGGGGGGCTCGGGACCGGGACGACGACGAGGAGGCTGACAGCGGAGGCCCAGCTGACCAGTTCAGCAACGGGCGCGAGCCGCTGCCGGGCGGGTGCAGGCTCATCTGTAAGCCGTCGGCGCTGGCGCAGTGCCTGCTGCGCGCCTTGCGGCGCTCGGCCTCTCTGGAGCCGGGCCCGCGCCCCTGGCTCTCTGGGCCCCACCTGCAGACCCTCTGCCACTTCGTGTTGCCGGTGGGGTCGGGGCCTGAGCTGGCTCGGGAGTACCTGCAGTTAGCGGACGACGGGCTGGTGGCCCTGGACTGGGTCGTGGGACCTTGCGCCCGGGGCCGCCGAGTCACCAACGCCGGGGGCCTTCCGGCGGTGCTGCTAGTGATCCCCAATGCTTGGGGGCGCCTCACCCGCAACGTGCTCGGCCTGTGTCTGCTTGCCCTAGAGCGCGGCTACTACCCGGTCATCTTCCACCGCCGCGGCCACCACGGCTGCCCGCTGCTCAGCCCCCGGCTGCAGCCTTTCGGCGACCCGTCAGATCTCAAGGAGGCGGTAACTTACATCCGCTTCCGACACCCCGCGGCCCCGCTATTCGCGGTGAGCGAGGGCTCCGGCTCGGGGCTGCTGCTGTCCTACCTGGGCGAGTGTGGCTCCTCCAGCTACGTGACGGGAGCCGCCTGTATCTCCCCGGTGCTGCGCTGCCGTGAGTGGTTTGAAGCTGGCCTGCCCTGGCCCTACGAGCGGGGTTTTCTGCTCCACCAGAAGATCGTACTCAGCAGGTGGGTAACGGAGGCCGCAGACCGGTAAGAGGGAAACTGGCGTCTTGGGTTATCAGAACCACAGCTCTGCCTGGTATTGACTCAAACAGGTCTAGGACAATTTAGGCAAAGTTCTCCTCACACACTACCTGAAGCTGTCCAAACCCTCTAGACAGAACCAGGGAAGCCGGTTTAAAATCCATGGACGACTCAGTCAGCATCATTATGCAAAGCAGGGCCTCCTGCCCTGAGCCCCCTGGCCTCACCTCAGCCACACCGTGTCCTAGCAACCTGAGCACCTGTCCCACCAACAGCAGAATCAGTGCCTGACATTTACCACTTAGTCTGTAGCTTGTCAAATCAGCAAAGAGGGCACTGGAAGTAATTGCAACTGATTATGTGTACAGAATGTTCCGTAATATAGCCTTTGAGCCTGGAGGTGACAGGAATAAAAAATTTGGTGGTATTTGATTTATTAAAACATTTTAGACCTGACAAATGTTTTGCATAGTTCTAGGTATATATTCAATATTTAATGAAAAAAAGAATATTTAAATATATTTTAAAAATAAAATCTCCAAAAAGAGAACAATCTACCCTACCACCAGGGAGACAGATGAGACTTTTCCACTGAGAAGGCCTGAGCAACATTCCCACAGCGCAGAACCATGCCTCCGCTTGCACTGTCGCTTTCCTAGGAGATGGTAGAAAGAGGTCAAAGACATTATGGCAACAGTGTGGTGTGGCAGGAAGACCTGCAAAGTGAGGTCAGGCCTCTTGTGGTCAAATCCTGAATTTCCAGCAAGTTAGCAAACTCCTGGGAGCCTCACTTCTCTCTTCAGTTAACAGAGTTAACTGCCTCCCAAGGTAGTTCGTTACAAGCATGAAATGAGATAATGGAAGTAAGGGCTTGGTGGACAGGTACTCAATAAATGGTGGCAGTTGTGATTCCTCTTTTTTCCTTGCCCCATTTTGCCTCCTGTTCTGATATCAAACCCTGAGCTCAACAGCAGCACTCTGCCATGGCAACCCGGAGCCACCTGAGCAATCCTGGGGCAAAGTTGCTCTCAGATGGCTTCGCTGCCAGTTTCCATCCCAAATGACCACCACTTGCACTGACCCCGGGTGCCACCTGGAGGATAAGGTGAGGGAAGTGGAGAGGAAACCCAAGCCTTTAAGTAACTGCCCTGTCCATGGCACTTTGGGATTAAAAACACAGGGCAAGCCTTTTTGAATATTTTCGGGTGACGCACATCCAAATTCAACGGGCTAATGCTGGATTGATCCACCCGATGGTCTGGGCTGCCCATCCTAGTCCCCTCATCAAGGTCCAAGGTCCTCTCTAGAGGAAAATGGCAACAGCAAAGGTGCCCCTCTTCCTCAGAACAGTTGTTCTCATGCTCCTGTTTGGTAACTCACTCAATAAATTAATTGCAGTCATTTCCTCTTGTGATCCAGCCCTGTCTAAGAATACCTTCTCCACACATTCATTTGTCTATATCTGGATAATATATTGGCTTCTAAAAGACAAACTAACTAATATAACCTAAAGTAAAAGGTTATTCATGGAGGGGGTGACACCAGCTGATTTGGATGGTCTGAGCCAGTGAGTTCTTCTAGGAGGGGTTCAGGAGGTGCAGTTCATTGCAAGTTCTCCCCAGAGGTCCAGAAGTTGAGGTCAGGCGGGGAGCTGCCGCTGTAGCTCAGCTGCTGCAGTCACCTGCTGCCCCAGGGCTGGGCATGGAGAGCGTGAATGACGGGCCTGGTAGGAACTGTGACACAGGAAGGAGGGAGGGAACACTGTGATTGTTGCCCTCAGAAATGCCAGCCATGTAGCCGTTTATCTAGAGGAGCCAGATAGCTGCATCTGAAATGATTTTAAATGATGACAACACAATGGAAGTTTTTAAAAACATATGGCCAAAGAAAGCCTCTGTGGCCAGAATTTGACCTGTGGACTGCCACTCTGTAACTACTGCTGTCAGTTTGTTTTCTAATCCGTCCCTGTCTTTCCTGCCTTCCCTATTCAACCTCTTGCTGCCAGGTATGCCACAGCCCTGGAAGACACAGTAGACACCCGCAAACTGTTCAGGAGCCGCTCCCTGCGAGAGTTTGAGGAGACCCTCTTCTGCCACACCAAGAATTTCCCCATCAGTTGGGACACCTACTGGGACCACAATGACCCCCTCCGGGATGTGGACGAGGCAGCTGTACCGGTGCTGTGTATCTGTAGTACTGATGACCCTGTGTGTGGGCCCCCGGACCACTTTCTGCCTACTGAACTCTTTCACAACAACCCCTACTTCTTCCTCCTGCTCAGTCGCCACGGAGGCCACTGTGGCTTCCTGCGCCATGAGCCCTTGCCAGCATGGAGCCATGAGGTCATCTTGGAGTACTTCCGGGCCTTGACGGACTTTTTCCGAACAGAAGAGAGAATGAAAGGGCTGAGTAGGCACCGAGCTTCATTGCTAGGGGGCCGGCGTCGCTGGGGAACCCTGCAGAAGAGGGAGGTCTCTCCCTCTGCCAGTTTGGAGGAGATCTTCAGCTGGAAGCGATCATATACAAGGTGAAACCTGGCCAGAGATCCACCCCACTCCTCATTCTGCGAAGAAGAACGGAGCCGGGCATGGCAGAGCCCTGAAAACGCGGTGAAGACTGAACAGAGCAAGCAGCTCCAGCTCTTTGCCACTGATTCAGCTCCTTCTTCTGTTCTGGTCTGTGGAAAGAGACAGAACTTCCAGCTAGGTGCCACTTACCTTACCCCTGAGCAAAACCCCTGCCCAGGCTTTCCTCAATACATTCCTGTTCATCCTGGTCAGCAGCTGAGCATTCCTGATCACTGTCTCCCATAAACAACCTCATAAGCCAAAGATTAGCACCATTTGAACCCATGGACTCAGGATAAAATGCTGTCCCCCTAGCAATGACTACTGAGAAGATGAGCTTATGTGTGTTGCTGGGCAGCTCTGTGATCCTGACTCTCAAGTTGGAGTCACTCAGTGTAGAGAGGACAGGATGTTTGTGTCTCGATCCCACTTCCCTCATTTCATTTTGCGGTTGTGGCACTCTGCTGACTTCATGCGGTGGCAGCCGTGGAAGTGGGCTCAAGAGTCGCGTGGCTGCACCTGTCTTGCGTGAGTGCGAGAAAGCTGGCAGAGGCAGTAAGTGCAGTGCTGAGACGGAGTCTGTGAGCCCAAGGCAGAGATTGTGAATGCCTGCCTAGAATACTAAGGTTCAGCCTTTTGGACATTTCTTCAAGTCTCTGTTGGGAATGGGGTTGATCTGCGGCTTCAGCTTAGGACCTCAAGCCTCACTGGACGGATCCCAAGGATGATTTTAGGGACAGGGAGTCCTTGAACGCAGCTTGCTAAACCATGGCTCAAGGAGCCAGACTCTCAGGCACAGTGGCTGCTCCCTCTGGCACCATATCTGGGGATATTATTCCAGAGAGCTCTGACCAAAGCTGCTTTTCTCCTGCAATGTGGGCTTTCTCTAAGAGGTGAAAAGTATAAACTCCATGTCTTAGGTGTTTTCCGGTTAGCTTCCTACTTTTTTGACACTACTACTAGCCCCTCCCGCCTCAGAACCTGGAGAGACATCTGGGACCAGGCAAAACAAAACGTTCCAAGAGGTTGGCTAGAACTGACTCAGTAATGTATGAATATTTCACATTGCTATGCTTTTTTCTGCTCAATTATTCAAAAGGCCATTCATGTAGATGCAGAAAAAGCTTCTTCCTGAATCTGGTCACTCAGTGACTGAGTGGGTGTTTGGTTTTATAAGGAATAATGCTGAAGACCAGCGTAAAATAAAGCATTGTACATATTGATCCACATGTCGTGGTTTGAATTAGTTCATTAAACAATACAATAGGACATCTGATTGCATGTACTGCTAAGAGCTTTGCCCTAGGCATCTATTTTTAAAATTTTAAAAATTATTTTTAAATTTAATCTTTATTGTATTTTCTCCCCAAAGGCACCTGTTTTGACTGGAAGCCCCACCCTAGCCTCACAAACAGCAAAGCAATTTTAAAGAGAGATGTTTTACTGAAGCTGGGTCCTAAGGCTTTGTACGAGGACTTCCTGGGGCCATGATTTCAGATTTGGGTAATGTTAAGCTTGTTCTTTCTAGAGCGAATAAGAAACTCTGAACTATCCAAGAATCTAAACTGAAAAGGCAGACAACACTCAATTGTCAAAGGCACATTCTCCTGTCATGAAAAAATGACCTCCCTCCTTCTCCACTTCTTGCTCCTTCCCCCGCTCCTCCTCCACACTCCTCATTTAAAGGTATTTCACCATTTCTGAGCAGGAGAAATAACAAGGAACTGAAACCTAAAGAAGCCATTCTACTGCTGGGTAACAACCTCCATGTAAGGCTTGGTGAGGGAGAATTACTGACATCAGCCCACCCTTCTGCAGCATCAGGTACACTGGGAATTTCATTTAATTAGGGTCCTGCAGTCCCATATACAGGACCCTAGGATCATTCTGAACTGACTTCAAAATGGTAAGCAGCCACCGATTTTTAAACACCCCCATTTCTGACTTCAATGGTCCCCAAAGGCTAAATCACCTATATTGTTTCTCTAGGCCAGATACCCCAGGACTTTGGTTCTTTAAGATAATAGCTTTTTGAGAAATTGTGGTTGGTGTCCCTTTTATAGGAAAGAAAGCATGCAGGGTGGGATATATATTTATATGTGTGTGTGTGTATGTGTGTGTGTGTGTTCTCTGTATCTATCTGTGTAATAGTCCTAAAGCCCTCAGAGAGGCATGACAGCCCTAGTCCAGGCTCCATGAGTTCCCCTGGACCCATAATCCTAATGACCTAAATTAGCAATTTTCAACCTTTTTCATCTCGTGGTACACATAAACTAATAACTAAAATCCTGTGGCACACCAAAAATATATTTTGTTTTGGTCAGACCAAAAAAAGCGCATAATTTTGATTAATTTACACACAAAAATAATTACCTACTTTTTTTGCTTCAAAGTGACTTTTTAAAAAACCAGGTGCCTATACTTGTATATAAGAATTTCTGGTGCCAAGAATTAACCAATCAGACACAACCTTATTATGCAATGTGACCAGTTGCAACTCTATTATATGACCTATATGCTTATGGTTCAACACAGGACATTTACACCAGACAGCTACTGTCATTTTTTTTGACAATCTAAGGGAAGAGAGGTCAGTGGCCCTGACCAAATAGACAAGTATTGCATGTTTTAAAAATTCTTGCAGCACACTCATTGAAAATCACTGCCCTAAACCTTTAAGTATTTCTCCTCCAGGCCGCTTGTGCCAGATGTGCTCATAGCCTATCTTAGGAAGCTACTTCTCTCTCATCTTCCCCACATTGCTTGACATCCCTGCTTTTCAACTTTATTTTGCCAAGAAAGTGTAGTTCCTGTACCAACGGGTTTGGGCGACCCTGTCCTTCAGTCTAATGATGAGGGCATCACCCAAATGGCTCTGCTTTGGTTAATAGCTAATTATATGAAATCAGCTTGAGGAGCACCAGACATACTATTCTGAGAGAATGTGTGGCCCTTGAACAAAATGACAAGTTATGAGTCGGAGGAAGCAAGAAACAAAGAAAACAAAACTCTAGGAAGTATAACTGAGTTGGAGTTTTCTAGGTAGCGAGGCTTCAGCAATTCTGTCAGGCTTCATTCACTTGCTTGATACCCTTTTGGTCTCTTCATTATTTATGAACACCTTCAAATGATTAAAACCCCCTTCCCCACACACACAGACACACAACTCCGCCCCCCACAAAAACAAAAACCGCCAATGATTTAAAGGAGACATTACCTACTCACTGCATCAAAATGCAGGAAAAAAGCAACTGCCTCTGAAGGTTTGAGTTCTAAGTTCTTTTTTAAAAAAATATTTTATTTTATTTTTAGACAGGGGAAGGGAGAAAGACAGGGAAACATCAATGTGTGGTTGCCTCTCGTGCGCCCCCCTTACTGGGGACCTAAGCCCACAACCCAGGCATGTGCCCTGACTGGGGAATCAAACCAGCAACCCTTTGGTTGGCAGGCCAACGCTCAATCCACTGAGCTACACCCAGCCAGGGCCTGAGTTCTACTAAGTTCTGACCTCTAATACCAAAGATTGTGCTAAGCTATAACTTAATTCTCTTAAAGATTTAGTGTTTTATGTATTTATACGTAGGTTTCCAGGGCATCTTGGCTGGAGTCAACAGTATGAAAAATAAAGCACAAGATCCTCACTCTGAGAAGACACCATCTCTGTTTTAAATGACGGTATCTTTTCTGAAACTTGAATACTGTTTGGAAAAGAGAAGTATTCCTGTATATTGACACAGGAAGTGTTATCTTGTTTTTATATATAACCTCAAAACCACCCCTGAGTCAGAGGTTCCTCTGTACTCACCTTGCATCCAGGCCATTAACATTCTTTGTGTTGGTCACTCTTACTAATGCCAACATCTCTTCCTTTACAAATGAACTTTAGCATGAATACTTCTTGCTTAAACAAACAGATACACTTGGCCACTTTGGTATAACTTGGTAACAATGCCAATAGGAATATTTGTAATTCTACAGCCAAGCCCAAAGATGACATCAGAAATTGTTTTCACTAGTTACCACAATTGGCAGAGATGAGATTGAGGAGTTATACCTATGGAGCATTTGAGTGCATGAATATGGAATGAATGTCTCAGGAAGCAGTAAGTTCCACATCACATGTGGGATAGGTAAACTACACTGCGATTTGGCACACATCATGGAGGGAACATATGCCAAGAAATAAGACTGCTTCTTACCTGAAAGCAGGTGAATTAAAACAATACTAATGAGCTCAGTGAGTTGTAAACACTTCTGGTTGATTTATAGGCTTGAGGATCAGAAGATCACAGACCTGACCCGGAATCTGGGAGTTGGTAGATGACATATTTTAATGAAAACAACCCTGCCAAAGTGAACAGAAGATGTTTTTAAGATATTCAATAATTATGCTCTAAAGTGTCCAGGAAGAGCTATAAGTTGAAGGAGAAGTGGAATTCCACTAAAACAATAGGATACTAACACATCAAAAATAAATGTCTCTAGCCCTTCCGGCCCTCCTGTGTAATAAGGTAATACCTTGCTGTAGTGTTTATCACTAGTATGGTTGAACAAATATCTCTGTCTTGTTTGACTCTGAATAATAAATAAATTGCAGTCTCCCTGCAACAATGGAATGTCATTATTTTTTAAATCTCCAGAAACAAATGTGCTGTTTATCTTCTGAAGTCCTCTGTGTACTGAGCCATGCTTACCTACCTGTGGAGTTAACAGAACCTCCCTGCACATTCTCTATGTGCTGGTTGTTGCTTCACTGCTGTAGATGTAGCCTTGTGTCCCTAACACTAACCAGTGGCAGCTGTTTAATCAACAACCAGGCCTCCTGCTCTGGGCTGACAATTTTCCAGCAGGCTCAAAATTCCCTGATCCTCAAAAATATCTACATGGAGATATTTTCCAGTTGGCAATTAGTAATTTGTCCATTGGTAAGAGTACTGAATGAGTAGTTTGGAGTTGGAGTGGGGGGTTCTAGATTGTACTTCATCAGTGACTCCTAAGTCCTTGGAAAAGTTATTTTTGAGTTATTCCGTATGAAAAGACTGAGGCTGTGAATAGGCCTTAATTTAGGAAATCTGTTAGGATATGAGATCGTAAGACCACGTAGATCCCATTCTCGTCTATTAATTCCTCAACTGGAGCTCAAAGACCTCTCTGACGAGTGGCATTACTTTCAGACCAGTCTCTATTCTCTAATTCTTATAAGGCCAAGAAGTTCCAGTTATTTATTCTACTGCAAAGCTGGGAAGGGCCTGGAAGAAGAGCACATTTTGAGGCTCACAGGCTGGGCCCTGGGTTGCCCAACTGAGGGCAAAGTCTCCGCATACCCCCCGCCCCCAAACATACACATGCACTCTGATAACCATGTTATGACGGTTAATAGGTGTTGCATTGGTTCATTTGTTCTGGCCAAGAACCATCTGTTTCCCTATTTCTCAGAGACGAAGTGACTTTCAGGATCTCAAAATTACTGTAGTGGGGCTAAAGACCAGAACCCACGCCACTGCTCTTTACGCCATACTGATCTGCCTTTTCCTAGTCAATCACTGGCTGAGATGACAGTAAATAATGCTCATTCTAGACTTCATAATGTAAAGGATGATAATGAGAGGGGAAGGAATATGCCTTTAGAGCTGCTGGAGTGTACAGTTCCATGGAAGAGCTTTCACATTATAAATTACACTCCAAAATTTATTGTATAGCTTGCATAGCCTTAGCACCCACAGCAACCTTGTCTACTTCTATCCACTAAGATATGGCCTTGGCTGATGTGGCTCAGTGGATTTTGTGAATCAAAAGGTTGCCAGTTTGATTCCCAGCCAGGACACATGCCTGGGTTGCAGGCCAGGTCCCCAGCTGGGGGTTTGTGAGAGGTAACAAGGATGTTTCTCTCCCTTCTTTTACCTTTCCTTCCCCTCTGAAAATAAATAAAATCTTAAAAAAAAAAATCTGAAAATATGGTGCCCATGACACATACAGAGAACCTTCCAGTGATAGCACTATCTTGTAGCCATTTATGTTCAAATTTCTTTTGGCAAATTAAACACTAGTAAATGTTAATCAATCTCAAAATACCTCAATACCAACATTCTGGGAGTTAAAAAAGCTATACTAAAGTGTTAAAGGTGCCATTTTTCTGACAGTCTTCTATTTAATACAGCAGGTAATCTCAATTATACTTAAAAAAATGACACTTAAGTCCTGACCAGTGTGGCTTAGTTGGTTGGGCACAGTCCCACAAAACTAAAAGTTGTTGGTTGATTCCCTATCAAGGCACATGCCTGTGTTGCGGGCCAGGTCCTCAGTTGGGGGTGTGCAGGAGACAACTGATGGATGTTTCTCACACACATCGATGTATCTTTCTCCCTCCCTTCCCCTTTAAAAGTAAAATAAAATTAAAAATTACACTCAAAATCATTTTCTAATGAAAAAACATGTAAGCCCCAGTCCATGAACCCCCCTGACCCAAATTAGCCTTCTGACAAAAATATCACTTTAACAGTGTTTTAAACAGACCTGGATTAGATATTCTGCCCCATATAGGGCTAAAATGTGATGATTTTCACAGCTGGGAAGATAAGCCCAGATGAAGCCACCTTTTGGTTTTGGACAATGTCCAAGAACTGCATATATCTCTATGTGTCCATGTGTGGGAGAAGTTGTAGTTATAGAAACCACAAATAGGTCTATATAAAATTTAAGGATGTGCATTAAACTGTTAGAAACTGAAGAATCATCTGACACCCATAATACAATCGGCCACTTCAGTCTCTGGCAATTAGAATTTGAAGCAATTAGACTAGAGGGTTTATGTCTGTTTCAGGTAGTTTTACTCTTACCCATATCTTACTCACTTTTATAATCTCAACATCCAGCAGCATGCCTGAGGTTCAGTAATTACCCAATAGTCACTGAACTGAATATACTTTATGGGGATAAAAAATTTTTTTTAAAGATTTTATTTATTTATTTTTAGAGGGAAGGGAAGGGAGGGAGAAAGAGAGAAACATCGATCGGTTGCCTCTTGCATGCCCCTAACCAGGGACCTAACAGGCAACCCAAGCATGTGTCCTGACCAGGAATCCAATCAGTGACCTTTCGGTTTTCAGAATGGTGCCCAACCCACTGTGCCACACCAGTCAGGGCAGGATAAAATTACTTTAAAAAGAACTGAGCAGACACTGTGTACTAAAATTACTTTATTACAGTTGATTTTTTTAAACATTTCCTTTGCTATTATACAAAGGATACTTACAAACAAAATATTACATATGACCTTGTTTTCGCTCTTATGTTCTGACAACTTGGTAACAGCTTTAAATGCACAATCTATACAATTAATACAGGTTATATATGAACTATAAGGTATGTTGAACCAGAATACTGACAATATACTGTACAATAAGCCTTACCAGTTAGTGCTGTGGACCATTTCTACCAAAAGGAAAATGCACATCTGTACAGTCACCTTTACCAGCTGGTGCTGACAGTGAGGGAGAGGCTTCTTCCCCATTGCAACCCTTGATAAGCCTCCACTGTGGGCGTCTGTTTGGTCCGAAAATTGAGAGGACTGTGTATATTTAAAATTAGTCATCTGTAAAGTGGCAGAATATCACTTTCAAGATGATAATCTCTCACAAAAAAAAAAAATCCTAGTTTTAAAAGACCACAAGTCCTTCGTCCGCTACAAAAACCCTACAGGCTCAAGGGCTTTAGGAGATGAGAAGATGTAGGCTGCCAAAAAAGGAGGCAAGAAACCAAGTCAAAATCTAGGTCTTGCAAAATCATCGTTTTTCCCTTCACCAAAGGGAACTAGAAATGTACAAATTCATTGATGAACCTCAATGATAACATATCAGTTTGCTGATAACCCTCATTTTACCTGGACCAGACTTGTGGGAATAACTGAAAGAGATTGTGAATAATATATACCACTTTTAGAAAAGAACATCTTGCTTAGTGAAAATATTCCCTTTAGCCACCAAAGCTGGTCCTGGGCTATTACAGGTGTGCATTCATCTCTCAATGGTCTACTCAGAAATGATAAGGTTACAGCTTTTTTTCTTTTCTTTTTTCTTTTTTAAATAAAAAAAGCAATTGACTGAAGCATTTTTCTTTTTTTAGGTAAATAGCAAAAATAAAAATAAAAAACCAACCCTGGCATTTGCACAAATAATGCAAATGGAGCGATATGGCCTTTAAGGTAAGGGGTTAGTAGAAAGGAAGAGAGAAGTGAAGAAACCCAGAGAAAATGATGTATTAATTTTCTTTTTAAAAATTTCTACAATACATGTGCAAAAAAATCATGCTGGTTGAGGAAAACAAAGGGAAATGAATATATAAAATTAAAAACATAAATAATATGTTTGGATGACTGGTAAAAGCAGAAACCAACCTGGGTTACAAAAAGGATTATACATTCAAGATGCTCTTAAACCCAGTGGGATAACTTATGTTAAAACTGTGTTAATAGTTACGTTAAAAATCTCAAGTTTGTTTTTAAATCTTCACAATACAAGCAAAGCTGTTTTAAAATATACACTATACATATTTCTCATAGTCTCTCCAGCCTCATTAATGCGCATTAGGCTATCTTTTTCATATACTAAAACAAGGGGGTTCTGAAAGCTAAATTGCTCAGAGTAACCCATCCATTATTTAAATGTTCGTCTTAAGTTTTAAATGGGTTAAAATTTTTAGCAGACTTACATAAATAGGATTTAGCAACACAGGTGTTAATTTAAAAAACTCTAAAGCATTTACAAATTATCAGGTTGGAATAGTCTGGGGGAGTTATGTGCACTATACTTTAAAATGTTATTTACATCAGACCATCACTTTCATAAAAATTTCCCTAAAAAATAAAATAAAATAAACTTGGAGAATTAACCTATTCTAACCTCGCAGAGAAGGATCATGAAAGGAAAGGTAAAATAAGAACAAAGTTATTTCTTAACAGAAATCCCACATATCCCTCTCCCCTTGTATTTTACTCTATGAAACCACCTGCAATTCCTAATAGGCTCATATATCAAGTGTCAAGATAATGTGGTAAAATACTTTGTCAGATAATTACTGGCCTCAAGTGTACTTTTTTTTTTTTTTAATTTCCCACCTTGTGACTCTGCTTGGATTATTTTAGACACGTGTATGTAATTAATTGGAGGGGCACTCTAAGTAGGCACAATTCCCATTTAATGTGGAATAAAAGTTGTAACATAAAATGCTACTAGGGAGAAGGAGTGGTAGTTTCTGTGATATGATGAAATGCAAGGAAGCACATGTGGAATGGACACCAAAAAAAAAGAGCTGACAACACAGCAGGGGCAGCCAACATCTTAAACTAAATATATTTGTCTATGACACAAAAGGGGTTTAGAAGGATTCCAACACCCCTCCCTTCATTTGTTTCAAATGTGCCAGTCACATGATCAGCCAGAAGCTGCAAATATTAAGCAGTTACATCTTTTTTAATCACACAATTCACTCCATGATCATGGACAATTTATAGTAACAATAATGTTCATGCTGAGGCAATATATTTGAGGGCTCAGAAAAAGCAAAATGTGCCACTGAGAGAAACCTGTTCCCATACAACTGGTCTTCATGCTTTCAAGTGGCCCTAATATACCTGTGATGCTAAGCCAAGCCATGCGAAAGCAAAGAGTACACACTTTTCATTAACATTCTTATCTCATTTCTAAACTCCACTGACCTCAGAGTTGCCATAGAAACATATGAGGACTGAAAGCATACAAATGAGGGTTGATGGATTTTTTTAAAATGCATTTCTCTTGTCTATGTTCTCCAGACTTAAAACACCATAGGGCTACAAAGCATATCAAGGAAAGGTTAAGTGGGGATAATGACAAAGGAACACATATAATTCTGGAAATAGGAAAAATGTTCTGAAATGGGATCAATGTGCCAATAAGAATAGTTCATTTCATTTGAAAATTCAGCTAGAGAGCCCACTAAACAATTCCGAGCCATAATGTTACCTGCATAATTTACATAAACATTAAAACTGTTGCACTTTAACGACAAAAACACACTTCTGTAAACATGGCCACTGGGGGAGGGAGGCTCCCTACCTCATTCATGATTGAGAACATATAATCATTACATTGAATAAAATGACTTCACTTCAGAAGATTTTAAACCTGACCAATGATTAAGCTTCATTTCCCCATTTAACAACATTTAAGCATTAATTCTAAAAATGTCACCTAGGATGGTTTCAGGGTTAGATGCTAGGACCACAATCAGCAATGACAGCAACTCCTCTCTAGCTGGCACAGACTTATAAACTTTAGTACAAAAACAAACAAACAAACAAAAAAACCAGAAACTAGGTCAATTTGTTAGCTACATATTTACAGATAATTACATGACTTTTCACTCACAATTGCTAAAAACTATGAGTGAAAAGGAACTGTGCAGGTTGAATTACCCGTACTTTGGGGGGAATTCTTGGGCATCAAGATACCCTTTTCATTCATTCAGAAGTCTTGTATTCTCTCCACTTTTTCATGGCAAATTACCTACAGATGTTCTGATTATTATATCCAGTGGGTATCTTGTTTCAGAGAGGATTAACATTTTTCTGTATTTAAAGGAGAATCTCTTGTATA
The DNA here is from genome assembly GCA_004026545.1 of Mormoops blainvillei. Classification (NCBI taxonomy): domain Eukaryota; kingdom Metazoa; phylum Chordata; class Mammalia; order Chiroptera; family Mormoopidae; genus Mormoops; species Mormoops blainvillei. Next base: position 32,517 of record PVJD01000082.1, on the reverse strand, counting down.
TTTAAAAACAAAACAAACCCAACACAGGCACATTCACACTCATACAAAAAAAAAACCTCTGAAACTTCAAAGTTAGGATTGTTGGGAGACAGTTAACAGTGATGGTGACATAGTAAATGGCTCCCTAGTTCTAATTCTCTGCATTCATTTTCTTTAAAGAATATCTATTTTTGGGTAGGTGGGAAGTGCAAGTTAAAAAAACTCACAATAGGCAGATAAGGTGCATACTAATTTATATATTTCTTATGAAGTGAAGGCTACTATTTAGGCCAAGTGGGTTCTCTTCCCATGTTTGAATGAAATTTTGGAAGTCTGAATATAAATGAGGGAAAAATTAGTCAACGTGACTTTAAAGGGGGCTCCCAGAATTCAGTAGAAGATAAAAATATACAATAAAGGAAGAGTTCTCAGCTTCACTTTCTTTTTCTAGATAAGTGTTTAATAAAACTTCTTTACAAATTAATAGTCATTTCCAATGTAGTCTACTGTAGTGATTTCATAAAAGTGCAGACAACATAACCAGACACACAGCAAAATAGACTTCAATCAGTAGTCCTTGCATACAAGAGGCAAGCCTGCTAAGTGTACAGCACACTCTTCATTCTTTTAGGAATCTCAGGATGGGAAACTTCCAGTTCTTAACAAGTAAGAGCGAGCACTTTTTCAAAGGCAATACTACAACCTGGTTGGGGCACTATCATGTTAGATGAGGGAAAACAAAAGAGAACCTGTTTCTCTTTAATAATGATCTCAATTTGATAAGCAGTTCAAAGATGACAGCCCAAGTTTTGGCTTTGTTCCTTAGAGAAGGTGGTTTTCTATCTAAGAAACAAAAACCTCTTCTTCCGTCATTACAGGAGATTCATACTTACACACGTTAAAAGTATTATTTTCTGACTTGAATGCACACGAGACACTTTACATGTGAGCATTGGACAAAACAAAAAACCATATAAACTTCCTAGGAAAGGGTTGCTGCATTGAGCCAAATCTCTGCTTGAATAGTAGTGGCTCAGAACGGGTGGAAGGTGCACAAAGAACTTACTATTAGCAAATAAGAAGAGGCATCTAAAGGGAGACAGCCCTATGCCAATACCATATCCTTCTCTCCCAGTGGCCATTTCCTGTTGATTTTCTAGTTTAGGAGAACCTCGGATGCTTTTAGTAGTAATTCTTTTCTTGGCTATTTTGGTCCTTAGCAAAATTTATAATTATAATTGGTGTTAATGGAGTAAAAAGAGTAAGAGGATCAATGACATCACTACTAAGAAATACTCAGGGTGCACATGAAGACTGCGATTCACTGTTTCTTTGATCATCTTTGCAGAGGAATCACCACCGGTGTTTTTAATCGCCATGGTTCACTTCTCTCTGCATCACAACAAAAACTCATAGAAACACTAACTGGCTCCCTCCCCAGCACTGTTTTACTGCATCTGCAACTCAGGTTTCCACATTTTACTTAAATTTTCTTTCCATCCACACAAGTGCTAAGAGGGGATTAAAAAAGAAAAGACTGCATCTAATGACCACCTTCTCATAAATATCACCCCAGAGTACTCATTCTTAAACACATGCATTCTTGCCGAAACTGAGGATCTGAAATAACAAAACAAAATAACAGAACCTTAAGTGCCCTGATGGAAATGTACAGTATGCGTTACATCCATCTATACACACATATAGACACTCATATGTATATACAATATATACATACAAATGATAATAGCTATACCAAAAATGTGCATATTTAACACAGTTTTTAAAAGCCAGTAGATCATGGTATAATACAATTTATTTCCACTAGTGAATGGCACAAATGGAGAAATGCGAAGGAGGTGTTTCAAGTACAATAAGGTCATTTTTCACAGGTGAAAATAAACAGTATTATTCCAGTGTCCAACACAATGTATTTTATAAAAGTTCAAAATGCCAGACATTTAGTACTTAAAGAAGTAGAAAGTTACTAAAGTCTGCCTTACGGTCTGAAAAAGACACTCATAGAGTTTTTGATTTTTGAAAAGGGGGTGAGGAAAATTAGGTGGGAGTGGGAGAGGGTGTCAAGGACAGTTTCTTTAGTGTACTGAATGATGTTTACCTGATGTTTGGGCAGCTTAAAATCATGACTATACTAAAACGTTTAATTTACCAATAAATTCTTGGTGTAGAGTACCAAGCATATTATACCTGTATGTGTGGCATCAAATGCAGAAGTATTTATCTCTAGGCATAAAAATGACTAAAAAGAGGGGCAGCTCTGAATAAAAATAATATAAACATTTTCCATATAACATTACTATATAATGAAAAAACCGTAATTTGGGGTTAGAGCTGACTTTAATAAGAGGAGAAAAAAAAATGTTCAAAAGGAGGGCAACCCAATTAGAAATAATATATTTCAAAGTATGAGGCTTTGCATTTTTTAAAATGCTAACTAAAGAAAGGGAGACACAGTGAACACAATGAAACTTTTACTGCCAGGCTCTGGATACCAGATATAGCATTTACAACTTTCTGATATGCTGGGCAAATTTCTCATACTTTTCATTTTCTTAAATACATATGTACTGAGTGAACATCAACGTTGGGAGGAGGTAGTAATTTGATCAAATGTTGACATTTGCACACTGATTCAGAAAGTGCCTGCTTCTTTCTTTAAGATTTCTTAAACCTTTCAAATTTTCCTGCTACAAGCTTTACTCTTTAGTGATTTCTACTGTGCATGAGATTCCTCAGAAGTTGGATCTTATAAATACACGTAAACCAATTAATTTGTATCATTTTTGTAAACTATATATTTTTAAATTAAAATTAACTTCATGGAATAATCCAGGTATACTCATGACCTACATGTACAACTGGTTGTTATACATTAGATGCAAAGCCCTCCTGGACAGACATTTGGAATCAGCATTCAGTCACAATTTTACACAAGCACAGGTGGTCTGCATGAATTCAGTAATTCCATCTAACTGACTGAAGTCCACAAGTGGACTTTAATATGTATCATTGGCAGTATTTTGGATTTTAAAGAGTTTTGTGTATAAAACTGATCTGCTTCCCTTCACCACCCCTCTAGTAGTACGGAGGGGTTAATAAGAATTTTTAAAAAGGTATCCAATTCCATTATATTTTTGGACATTTTATTAACTCTAAAGCTCTCTTCTATCATTTTCCTCCAAGCTGGTAGGTATCTCGACTTTGTGAAATACAATATGATATTTGAATGCAAAAAAATATACTGAGAAAATTAAAAGCCCCTTTCATTAAATATGACAAGTACATGTCACATTCACCTAAAAACCGGTGATCTTGAGCATGGTCAAGAGGACAATGTATCAGGGTGCTACCTGAAACACTGCCTAAAATTTTGTGAAATTCTATGGTGATAATTGGTTTTCGTAATATTTACATTAAAACATTTTTCTTCCAGTTACCTTTAAATAAAGGCCAGAAACTCCTAAAGGGGATGATTCACAGAGACTGGACTGATATACCTGGGCAAGACTTAAATTTAATTGAGAAAACCACGATTTCAACAATGATAGATTACTGTTTGGTCATTAGTCTGGTCTAGGTGAAAAGTATCTTAGAAAGGGAATTAAGAGAATTCTAACTTGGAGCCCTTTCACTATATGAAAAGCAGGATCCAGAGTTAGCAGCAAAGGTTCTTTAGGACAACTGGGGAGGGGGCAGGACAATAACTTGTTAAGAAATTCTGATATATCATTGGAAAGGACATTTTTTTTTCTTCAAGTAATACAGCTCCCTATCCACCTTCAACTAAATTTCCACACTGGCAACGAAATACCAAGCAACATCTGACTTTCAGCATTGGATTGATCCTTCATTGCAAAACAAAACAAAACAAAACAAAAACAAAACAAAACAAAATGAAACAAAACAAATTAAAACATGCCCCTCTCTGGCAAAAAAGGTTAGCTTTTGTCAAGAGATTCCCTGACCACTATAACTTACTTTTTTTTTTCTCAATTTGCCAAACTTGCTAGTTCCTTTTCAGTAGTAATTTAGCACTGAGGCTAGAGACTTCAGGAAGTGGTGTTTCCTATTGTATGATGTTAAATGATGCCAAACGGTCACTAAGTCTCAAGGAACTAGAAGTTTATAAAGTATTGCAGCAACAAAAACAGCAATTAAAAAGAGAGAGAGAGGACCTGCACATGCAGCAAAATCTACAGTGGTAGTGAGGATTAGTCAGCAGCTGGTAAAGTCATTGGCTCAGTGACTCCTGGTTCACTATGGCAACTAAAACTTTAAATAATTGGCTATTCTACATGTAAACAGGAAATCCCATAAGCCAAAAGGGGGGTAATCAAATTAATGTCTTTGTAGTGTGAAGAGAATTTCAATAAATGGCAGTTTGCGAATATGGCATCATTCAAATACCTCTGGTATTTGGTATGTATTGGCTATAAGTCTTTGTTTTTGTACAAAGTAAAAGTACTGCTTGGGGTTTTGAGAGCTATAGAACTTAGGATGAAATATCACAGTATAAGCAACAAAATATCAGGATATATAGGCTTCACCTCCTCACTCTGCTGCTGAACATAACCACCATATGAACTTTCAGGGACCTCTCTCTCACCCTTCTGGTCTTCTCCTTTGAAGGCTTATAGGTTTGTTGATGCAATTCCCACACCACCTGTGATCTCCTACAGCACCTCCATCTCACATGCCACAAAGAAGGCACAACTGAATGGAATTTAAAAAATCACTGACAAGCCTATGCAGCATTCAGAAAAAGAACTAAGTTGTTTCCTACTCTCTGAAAAAGTCATTGTAACCCTTTAGTGTTCATGGCTTTTCACTTTTTTACTCCAAATGAGGCTGAGAAGTTGGACCAATTAAAGAAAGAAAATACACTGGTGAGGTGATGCAAGTGTTTCAGCATACGTTGCCTGCTATGAGTGGCTCATAAGAATTAGGGGTATGGAGAAGGTTTTAGATCCTTTCACAAACTTAGGATATAGTTGCCCAAAAGTGATGACTCAAGCCACTTTGCTGCATTTTATTTTTACAGTGTTCAGAAAATACCCATCTAGCCAATTTCTTTTTACTGCACACTTGATGTGTGTATGTGCATGATTCCTTTTCAAAATCTCTCCGGAAGTTAAAAACAACGACAACAACAACAAAAAACCCGGCAGCCAAATACTATGACATCCCAATTAGTAAACACAAAATAGAATGCTTTACAAAAATGAATAAAATATACCATATGCACTTAGCTTCCACACTGTAGTACCCAAGTGAGGAGGCTGCTGTGATGATGTCTGTAGGCAGTTTCTTTTGGCAGACAGCTCCAGCGGAATTGTCACTTTCAATGATTAAGTTATGTATAAGACATATGTGACCCATTGGATATTTGTGAAGTGACACTCGTGCTTCTGCTCATGCCCTGCTCCGTCCGTCCCCCAGAAGCTGTCCGCCTCAGAGCCTGAGGGCTATTGCGGACTCCCATACTGCTACCTCGGGGTACCCCTTGCATTGGCCCTGAGGGGTGACCCCATGGCTGGGGTCCACCTTGCATTGGATGGCCCCAAGCTTGTGGTGGGCCACCCATGGGATGACCCCAGTGAGGTCCTGGACCCCCAGTAGGGTTGTGAGACCAACCAGAGGCTCCTGGGTAGCTGTGGCTGAATGCCTCAGGAGAGAGATTAGAAAGGACCATGTTACTAAAACCCAGTCTCATACTTTCAGAGTCAAAAGCTTCAATTTCTCTGGCTTGGCGCTCCAGTAGGCTTCGTATTCGTTCTGTGCGTTCATTCTGCAAAGCCAACATCTCTTCTTCAATCTGTTAGGGGTTGGAGGAAGGAAGCAAAATGAAAACTGATTTATTTTTTAAAATATAAAAACTAAGGAAGCAATAATAGCTTTGGAGTGAATCATAAAAAAAATCACTCTGGCTATTTTATGGATGTACATTTAAAAGTCAAAGAGATGTACTATAGGAATCATATATAATTTTATCTTTATTACATTTTATCGATTATGCTACTACAGTTGTCCTGATTTTCCTTCTTTGCCCCCCTCCACCCAGTACCGCCAACTCCCTCAGGCAATCCCCCCCACCCTTGTTCATGTCCACGGGTCAAGTGTGTAATTTCCTTGGCTACTCTCTTTCCTATACTGTACTTTACATCCCCATGGCTATTCAGTAACTATCTACTTGTACTTCTTAATCGTCTCACCTTTCACCCATTCTCCCACCCCCCCATCTCTTTAACCTTTGGCATTTCAATTATGATGTGTCTTGGGGTAGGCCTCTTTGCAGCTATCTTGCTTGGGACTCTGTGCTTCCTGGACTTGCCATATCTGTTTCCTTAACCAAATCAGGGAATTTTTCCTTCATTATTTTTTCAAATAGATTTCCAATTTCTAGCTCTTTTTCTTCTCCTTCTGGCACCCCTATGAAGTGAATGTTGGATTGCTTAAAGTTGTCCCACAGGCTGCTTACACTATCCTTGTTCTTTTGGATTCTCTTTTCTTCCTGCTATTCTGCATGGTTGTTTTTTTGTTTCCTTATGTTCCAAATCATTGATTTGATTCTCTACTTCATCCACTCTACTTCAACCAGTTGTTTCCCTGTAAATTGTTCTTTATTTCAACCAGTGTGCTCTTCATTTCTGACTGGGTCTTTTTTATGCTGTTAAGGTCCCACTATTCCTTGAGCATTCTTATAATCAGTGTTTTGAACTCTGCATCTGATAGACTGCTTATCTCCAATTCAAGTAGCTCTTTTTCTGGAGTTTTGACCTGTTCTTTCACTTGGGCCATGTGTCTTTGTCTCTTGGTTTTGGTAGCTTCCCTGTGTTTGTTTCTACGTATTCGGTAGAGCTGCTCTGACTCCGTGTCTTGCTAGTGTGGACTGACTTAGCTGGTGTTCTGCAGGGTCTAATGGCACAGCCTCCCCTATCACCCAAGCTGGGTACTCAAGATGCACCCTTCAGAGCCCAGAAGGAGTAAGTCTGAGTAGGTGAGTCTGTGAGTGTGGGTTCTTTAAGAGGAACTGCTTGAGGTTCCAGCAGTTTCTTCCACCAACTCAATCCCCACTGGTTTTTGCAGCCAGAAGTTGTGGGGACTTATCTTCCTGGCACTGGAGCCCTGGGCTGGGAGGCCTGGTGTGGGGCTGGGACTCCTTGCTCCGGAGATACCTCTCCCGAATTTTTATCCAGCACCTGTCAGCGGGGACCAGCTCATTTCATGCCTGTGCCCCTCCTGCCAAACTGGATGGGTGTGGTTTCTTTAATTCCGCAGTTGTCAGACTTCCATGTAACTCAATTTCTATTGTTTCTGAGTGATGACTGTTCCATATTTTAGTTGTAATTTTGTTGTGGTTTGGCGAAGAGGTGAGCCATGTCTACCTATGCTGCCATCTTGACCAGAGTCTCCTAATTTTTATTTCTAAAATGTGTAAAACCAAGTCTTTAAAACCAAAGGTAATAACCTCTATTAAAATAATAAATCAAGGTATTATCATCAATGGTTACTAAATCCATTAGGTAAAAAGTTGAATGAAAAAGAAAATGGGTGAGGAGAAACCAGCCTTATCAGACATATCATAATGTCATTTAATAAGGTAAATATGGCATTGGTACAGGAATAGAAAACTAGTGAATTAGAAATAGAATGCAGATCAAAGTGTGTATGTTTTTAATGCAGGACAAAAGCAGCAATTAATTCAATGGAAAAAAGATAGATTTCTAAACAAATAACACAGGCACAACTGGTCAGCTATCTGTAAGGAAATAAAAGTAGAACCCCATTATATACCATGTTTCAGATGGACCAAAGAGAAAGTCAAATGAACAAAAACTATAAAGTTTTCATTAAAACTTTATAGACTCTATGTACCTAGAAATTAGTGGTTGGGTAGCCATCTTAATCAGTTCTGGAAAACTGGGAGGTATTACAAGTAAATATAGTTGACTGTATATAATTTTTAAAAATGTAAAAAACCCGCATTAAAATCAACAGACAGTAAAAAAAGTTGAAGAAACTTTTTATGAATGATCACATTGATAATACCCGAGCCCACTGATTAATATAATACCACTTAAAGTTTGAACAACTAGACATTATGTATCTCTCAATATGATGAAAAAGGAAGTATACAGTAACCCTTACAAAAATTGACTCTAAACATGATCAAGCCTCTAAATCTAGTTACCAGTTTACAAGAAACATGAAGGAGAGAGGAATACATTAAATAACAACATGAGAATATAATCAGCCATATGCAGAATGTGGGAATACCTACAGAGCAAGTTATCCAATCCACAGTTTAAAAAACAGAGTAAAGCCCTGGCTGGTATGGCTCTGTGGACTGAGTACTGGTCTGCAAAGCAAAAGGTCACTGGTTCGATTCCTAGTGAGGGCATGTGCCTGGATTGAGAGTCAGGTCCCCAGTTGGGGAGTGGAAGAGGCAACCAACCCATGTTTCTCTCACACATCGATGTTTCTCTCCCTCTCTTCCTCTCTCCCTTCTCCTCTCTCTAAAAGTAAACAAATAAAATCTTTAAAACAAATATTTTTAAAAAAAAGTGAGTGGAGTGGGACCTGTTATAGACTCAAAGACTTAAAAGACAATTTACTAAATACACTGTCTGGAATCTGTTTGGGCCCTGATCCGAATGAACCAACTTAAAAAAATATTTTTGAGATAAAAGGGGAAACTTAGACATGTACTGAGTATTAGATAATATTAGACACTTATAATTCTGTTAGCTATCACAATGAAATTATGGTTAAAACTTAATATAGGAGTGAAATAATGCTATGCTGAGATTTGCTTTAAAATATCACATACATTCGCCACTAATTTCTGCCCCACCCCCCCAAAAAAGTTGTATGTGTGGAACAGGAGAATAAATAAGAAGAAATTGGTACTGATAACTGCTAAAGCTGGGTGGTAAGTACTTGGAGATTTCATTGTACTAATTCATACTACTTTTGTATATGTTTGAAAATTTCCATGATAGAAAGTTTAAAAAATAAATGGGATATAAAGAAAATTTGTAAAGGAGGATTAAATACTCAGGTTTCAAGATATTTGAGGACTTAAGCCAATAGTTACTGTTCTCTACAGAAATACAGCTTGACAAACATATTTAGTTTTTATGTACCAATTTTTAAAAAGTGCCCTAAAAAACAAAACAAACAAAAAAACAGTTTAGCATGGGAAATCCAAGGAAATAAAACAAATTGCAATAGAATGTGGTAAGACATAATAAAAGATTTATAAGGTATAGCAGAAGTACAAAGGAATGGTGTGATTCATTCTATAGGGAACAGAGACTAGGACAAAGAAGTCTTCTCAGAGGAGATGGTAGAGACTGGATTTTGAAGGAAGAGTACAAGTTTACCAGGAAGTCAAGGGGAGGGATAGATATTTTCATCAGAAATGCATGGAAAGATGATAAAGTAAGAGTTTGGAAAATTACAATTAGGCCAGAATGGACTAAATAAATAGAGTAAAAGTTTGGAAGTTATTCATAACTGAAGTACTGAAGTGTTACCAAGATTTAGAGAGGGCTTTCAAATGAAGTTTGAAGAACTCAGATTAGACATAAAGGCTTTTTCTGAGGGAAAGACATCAAATTGTTAACTGTGGTGACTTCTGAGTGGTAAAATTAAAGGCATTTTAATTTCTATTTATGTTTCTTTATATTTACCAAATTATAAAAATAGTTTTTTTGTAAAAAAAATTCTTCCACTCTTTTAATATCTTTATATAAAATACCCAATTCATACAGAAATAGATTTACATATCTCTAAGGATTCAAAGAACTTCAACTTTTGTCTTTTAAATAGTTTTTATATGGGACTTCCAGTCAAGATGGAGGTGTAGGTAAACATGGCTTGCCTCCTCGCACAGGAACATCAAAATTACAACTAAATTACAGATCAATGATCACTCAGAACCATCAGAAATTGAGTTGAATGGAAGTCCAACAACTACAGAACTAAAGAAATCACATCAATCCAGAAGGGCAGAAGATGAGAGGACATGGAGACACCAGATGTGGACTGGGTGGGTCCCCACACCCACATGTGGTGGGTAAAAATTAGGGAAGAATATCTAGGGAATGAGGGACCCCAGATCCACAATAGGACCCCCAGCTCAGGGTTGCAGTGCCAAGAAGATAAGCCCACATAACTTCTGGCTGTAAAAACCAGTGGGATTTGAGTGCATGAAAAAAACTAGTGGACTTCTTGGCAGTTCCTCTTAAAGTACCCATGCCAAACTTACTCAGACTAAAGCACCACTGGGGTAGCAGCCTAAAAGGCACCAATGGCATATGAGGGGGAACTGACATGTATGGCATCAGGGTGAGGATGGGAGACAGCTCTCTCCCAGACAGAAAGGTGGGCAGAAGCCATTGTGCCTTTTATGAGTCCTTCCCCCACAGAGTCACAGAACAGGCAGACAAGGAGCCTCATCTGAGACTCCATCAACCTGGCTTACACTGTTTGCCCTGCCCTGGTGTTTACCTGAGGCTCCGCCTGACCCAACTTACAGCCTGCTCCCAGCCCCCAGCCCGCCTACATCCAGCTAAGCAGCAGCTCCAGGCTCAGCCCTAGCAGCAGCCAGCTTTGGATCATAGTTTGGCTTTGCCTGGGAGCCTCCAAGCCCAACACAAGTGGCAGCCATATGCAGACTGCTCTGCAGCTCATGCTGCGTGGCCCTGATAGAACACAGGTGGTGGCTGACTGTGACCTGCACCACTCAGGAAACCCCAGAGCCTGTGAACCCAGTGGACAGCTACAGACCACTTCGGAGCACCACCACTCTGCCCCTGCATAGCTGATTTGCCACGGAGGGTGGAGGCTGGTGGTCAGTGGTCACAGCCAGTCCCGTAGCTGACTGATCTGGGTAAATCCTTCCCATAGGCCTTCCAACAGCAATCAAGGCTCAACTACAAGAGAAAGGTGTACTCAGTCCACATGGAGGGCACACCTCAAGCACCCAAGTTTGGGCAATAGGGGAGGCTATGCCACAGGACCCTATAAGCCATGCTACCAAGACAGGGAGTCACAGTAGTTCTACCTAATACACAGAAACAAACACAGAGGCTACCAAAATAAGGAGACAAAGAAACATGGCCTAAATGAAAGAACAGAGCAAAACTCCAGAAAAAGAACTAAACAAAATGGAGATGAACAATCTATCAGACGCAGAGTTCAAAACAGTGGTTATAAGGATGTTCAAGGAACTTAGTGAGGACCTCAGCAGCATAAAAAAAAGCCAGGCAAAAATAAAGGATATACTGATGAAGATGAACAATTTATAAGGAATCAACAGTAGAGCGGATTAAGCCAAGAATCAAATAGATGTGGAATATAAGGAAACAAAAAACAACCAAGCAGCAGAAGAAGTATCCAAAAAAATGAGGATAGCGTAAGAAGTCTCTGCAACAACCATAAGCATACCAACATTCGCATCATAGGGGTGCCAGAAGGAGAAGAGAAAGAGCAAGAAATTGGAAATCTATTTAAAAAAATAATGAAAGAAAACTTCCCTAACTTGGTGAAGGAAATAGATACGCAAGTCCAGGAAGCACAGAATGTCCCTAAGAAGATGGATGCAAACAGGCCAACACCAAGACACATCATAATTAAAAGTCAAAGGTTAAAAAAAGAGAATCTTAAAAGCAGCAAAAGAAAAGAAGTTAGTTACCTACAGGGGAGTTCCCATAAGGCTGTCAGATGATTTCTCAAAAGAAACTTGGTAGGCTAGAAGGACTGGCAAGAAATATTCAAAGTCATGAAAAGCAGGAACCTACAGCCAAGGTTGCTCTACTTCAACAAAGGTATCATTTAGAATTTAAGGCAGATAAAGTACTTCCCAGACAAGGTAAATCTAAAGGAGTCCATCATCACCAAACCATTATTATATGAAATGTTAAAGGGACTTATTTAAGCAAATGAAGATCAAAACTATAAACAATAAAATGGCAAAAATACATATCTATCAACAATGGAATCTAAAATACAAACTAATCAAACAAAAAGAACAGAGACAGAATCATGGATACAGACAGCATTTTGATGGTTGCCTGATAGGCGAGGGGTTTATGGGGGAATGGGTAAAGAGGTGAGGGGATTAAGAAGTTCAAATAGGTAGTTACAGAATAGCCATGGGGATGTAAAGTACAGCACAGGAAATGGAGTAGCCAAAGAACTTATATGCAATACCCATGGATGTGAACAAAAGTGGAGGGAATGCCTCAAGGGAGTGGGGTGCTGGGTGGGGATGGCAAAAGGGGAAAAATTGGGACAACTGTAGCAGCACAATAAATAAATATTAAGACCAGGCTGGTGTGGCTCAGTGGATTGAGTGCTGATCTGCGAACCAAAACATTGCCAGTTCAATTTCTGGTCAGGGCACATGCCTGGGCTGGGGGCCAGGTCTCCAGCTGGGGGCGTGCAGAGGGTAACTAATTGATGTTTCTCCCTCTTCTCCCTCCCCCCTCTCTAAAAAAAATTCATGTACTTTTAAATATTAAAAAATAAAGTTTATATGTAAAACTTTCAAAAATCCATTCACTAAAAGTATTTATTTTAATCGAGGGATCTAATAAATGATGAGAATGTACTAATCATGTATGCAACTGATTTTAATGCCTTGCATATTATTTGAAGAAAACTCATGATAAAAATATTAAACACATTAATACTTGTTAAATTTTATCCAGTAGTCATTGTTTCCATTTTGCTTGCTGATTAGTTTTATCACTTAAGAAACTCAGAGCTATTTTCAATTAAAAATAAAAACTAGGGTTTGTGATAGCTTACATTAATCCTCATTTGTTTTAAAATATGCTATTTTTATTGCAAATTAGAAATGGAGTTTCACTGGGTAGATGAGTTATCATAATCAAGATGTTTGAGAGGCTCTCCCAATCTACCTTTTTGAAACTAAATGTTATATTTTTGTGTGAACATTGTCGGTTCTACAAAGAAAGGTATATAACATGTTCCAATTGTCAATTCTTACTTTAAAACTATCAACCATGTTGTTGGTATTAAATGCAATATTGAGAGAAAATTAAACGAAATGATAAAACAAGAGAGTCTATTTATATTGTGGAAATACTGTCACTTTTTAGGTCCTATATAAAGTTCACACGGAATTTAACATTTATAGTTACACTGCCATCTTGCTGAAATTTTAATGTAAATCAAGTATGAGAAGAGTTGTAATAAGGCCTCATGTGAGTCAAATGAGGTTTACTTTCTTGGTGTTTCAACCTAAAGTAACAATTCTTGGTCCATCTGGAGGCTTACAGTAATCTTCAAACAGAATTATTTTTCATCTACATACAATTAGCATTCATTCTGGTTCCACCTCAATTTATTTTCAAATAACTTTTCCTTATCTGTACAACCAGTAAGCACAAACTACAGAAAATATATGCTGTTAAGGTTTTTCAAAGTTTTTGTAGAGAGGGTACATGGCTTTAGTAGTTGCCAACTGACCCCAAAGTGCTTCAAATCAGGCATTCCAACTGAAATGTAAACATTAGCTCTAAAAGTCAAGTAGCAACTCAAAGCACTGTAGGTTTATTGTCCTATTATTCTTTTATTTTTAATACTAATCTCTAGCATTTTCCATTATCAGAGTACTACTACCACATACAAAATAATAGAAAAATAAAACAATCTACCATATTAATATAGCCACTACTAACTAGCATTACTTTAATTCACTTTAAATGTTGTCTTTTTTATTTTATTCAATACATCGTGTTATTGTATTAAACACATTCATATTAATACTATCTTTGTAGCCATCATTTAAATGTCTGGCTACATTTAAGCCAAATGTAGCCAGACAAGTGGTGTGGCCATAATTACTTAATTATATCTCTATTTTATTTATTTATATCTAAAGAAATGTTGTAAGAATTTATTGAGCCAAAACTGACAACATATGCGCGGAAGCAAGATCTCAAATGCTCTATTTTGGATAGTTAGGTGTTTTAAACCATTATAAAATTCTATGTGCTTTAATCGCCATATTTATACATATATTTTCCTATATTTTGGATTTCTTTTCTATGGCATTCTCAAAGTCTTAAATACTTAACATTTCCAAAGTTCAGTCTATATTTCCAAATTGCTTTCCAAAATGCATTAACAATGTATGAGAGTGCCACATCACCGTGATCAATGTGTATCAGTTTTATACTCACACTTTATTAGGCTTCGTAGAACATGGTAGGCTTTGCTTTATATATTGAAATGATTAATTAGCACTGTTTAACTGTGAACCACTAGGTGGAGCTAAAAATACAAATATACTTTAATAGTGCTAATATTTCTACAACACTGTTCTCAAATACTATAGGGAGTTTTCCTTTTATTGATAATTTTGAAGCATAAGAAATAGAACTTTGAATTTTAAATATGAAGTTGGAATTAGATTTATGAAATCTGTACATTAGACAAATCAGATTTTTCTCAAAATTTATATTTTTATCATTCATCTTGAATGAGAAACATTAATTTTGATAATTTTTAGAGGCAAGTACCTCTCAAGAAGCCAGTAATAAAGACAGCTGTGCCAAAGAAATAGTAACAACTTACTTAGGTGAGCTTTTTAAAGAATATATTTTTATTACAAGAATTGCAGAAAACAGAGGAAAATCTATGAGCTGATAACCACTGCTAACTTTTAATAGGCAAGACCATTAACTTATTGGACCAATGGACCTAAGCCTGTATCAGCTATTGGGAACTTATGGCTTAGGAACTCTGGAACATACCTCTGAATCATGCATACAACTGATATTCTACTACTTCTCATAATAAGTATCTTTCCTGTTTTTATCACTCAAAATTTTCTGCCCACTGCCCTTTGCCCAGCATGCGCGCGCGCGCACCCGCGCGCGCACACACACACGCACAAACACACGCACAAACACACACACACACAGCTTAGGTTCCTTAAAGGACAGAAATGAATTTTGTGATTCTAGTTCTATTCTCTAATATATCTGACAAAGAATAAGTAAAAAAATAAATAAATAAAGGTACATCTGGAAGTAACATTTTCAGCCTGACTTTTCAGCAGTGTGGAACTGATTTTATCTTCTGTGCTCTAGTAATCTTCCACCAATCTGTATAGTTCTAGGTCCAGGATGTATGAGTAAAGTATATATTACTGATCCTTTGTCCCTGCCACTTCCACACAATTGGTAAAATTATTTTTCTTCACTCCAAGTTTTTCTCCATTCTCCTTAGGGAGAGCTAGGTACATAAAAGAAGTGATAATATGGAGCTGGAGCTATTCTCTCAGAATTCAACTGTCTTCACATAACCTATATCATTCCTTTAGCAAATACTACTTAATTATAGTCCTTTAATGTTTAAAACTCATTAATTATAAGGTTCATTACTGAATTAATAATTTTTTAAAAAAGAACTAGCACACTAGAAATTAATATGACATTGTGAAAACAATCTAATGCCACCTCTTTCAATACATTTAGAAAATGCTTCAGAAGAAAGCAAATACTAGCACAATTACCTTCCTTCTATTACTTATACCTTTTGTTCTAAGAGTGCCCTGCGGAGGGAGACCCTCTGTTCAAGCTCCCGAAGCTCTCGATCATGCTGTGCCTCAGCTTGCATCTTGATTTTGCTCTGATATGCGTTCAACAGCTCCAGTTCCTGCTGCAGCTGCATCTTCAATACCTGGCACTCTGCTTCCTGTGCTTCATCCAAACGTAGCTGAAAGAGAGAAAGAAAACACATATATCCTATTATGAGCTACCTATATTCATGACTTATGGAAAGAAGTGTGAAAGACTACTTTTTCATAGGATACATAATTGTTCTCTCTTCTATCTTAAACATCTCTGAAAAAGGAAGGTACAGTAACCAACGATGGCATTATGAAGATAAAGCTTTCATAAGCTATTTCAAAAATAACTATATTTTTCTTAAGAAAAATTTAGACTCTTGATTAAGTGATGTAAGGCTGAATTTCTTGCCCCGGCTGGGTAGCTCAGTTGGTGAGAATGTTGTCCCAATATGCCAGAGTTGAGGGTTCGACCCTGGTCAGGGTGCATACAAGAATCAACCAATGAATGCATCAATAAGTAGAAAAACAAATCAATGTCTGTCTCTGTCTCTCTTTCTCAAATCAATAAATTTATTTTTTTTAAAAGACTCTTAATTTCTTTTCTCAAATGGAAATAACTATAGAACAGGGACAAGCCAACTACAGCCTGTGGGCCAAATTATATGTGTGTGTTTAAATAGCCTACTGGTTAAGAATGGCCTTTATATTTTGAAATGGTTACATTTTAAATGGCTATATACTTAAGTACCCATATAATATCCTAAATTTTGTCTCCTGGCCCACAAAGCCTAAAATATCTACTATCTGGCTCTTTTAAGAAATAGTTTTCAAAACTTATATAGAAAATATTTTATATTAGCAATCAAATGTGACCATTTGCATTTCTAATACAGTAATACTTTTTGCCCACTCTTCAATAAAGCTGCTCCTCTAATCTTGATGAGCTTTTGGAATATGTAATAAACATCTAAGAGGTACCGGCAAAGAGCCTATTTCGAACTTTATGTCTAAATGGACCAATGAAAATTCTGTATACATCATGCCTACTTCCAAGCAATGCTGAGAGCCAGAAGAACATGGATGACCACAACTATTTTCCAAGCTGCAGAAGAGCTATCACTTCAAACTAATACTTTAATTGTTAGGATTTCACTCAGGTGGTAGAAGGATGGGGCTACTAAAATTGTTTTGCTTATATAAAACAAACTCACAGCTTGTGTGGACAGCATTTCATTAATGCTGTGGTCATACTGCTCAGCCAAGATGGCTAACTTCCGGGTCTGCTCTTCCTTGAGCCGTTTTAGAACAGCTTTGTGCTCACTCTTTGGTGTAGTCTCCAGTAGGTGATTTCTTAATGCTTTGTACTGTCTGGTTTGGATTTTGCAGGTGTCCTGAAACTGCTTTTTTATTTGGAGTTCTTTAGACTGGAAAAGAAAAAATAAATGTATATAATTTTTAACACATGGCATTTGGAATACCTTATGTTTACATGAAAACAAATGCTACTAGGAGAAAGGGAGAGGAAAAATAAAAAGGTGAGATCATCAGGTTGTAGGTCCTTTAGAAGTTGGCTAATGGGTCAAATCACTAAACTCTATACATTTCAATCATGAAAACTCTAATTTAAATCATCAGAACATCAACAACCTCATTTATCACAGGACTTCAGGCAATACTATTTATTACCTTACTAGTAAGTTTAGCAACTTGAGTAAACATTAAAATTAGTTTTGATTACTGTGTATGCTGATGACAGAAAATTAAATTTCTTCTCATGCAGTAAGTGTAGTAGATATAAAAGTACAGACAATATTTTATCAGATCACTAGGGTAGACTGTAAGCATATTTACTCTGTTCTTATCTGAGACACTTTGCTCCAATTTCTTTTAATGACAATCTCAACTCCAACTACATAGTCTATGACAGGTCCCATAAAAATAAGGTATTAGTAACTAATATTGTTATTATAACTGGTCTTTTGCTTAAGGGGACAAACTAGGTAGATACACACCATATAATAGTTCACTCTTTAACACCACAAGCAAAAACTTAAAAGTCAGTTGAGTTACCTAACCTTTCAAAGGTCAAACAAAAAGTATGGGGCCAAGTGTTCTCAGGGTGAGGATAAGCATGAATTCCATAAACATTTCTGAGATAAAATAATTTTTGGTCAGAGATGTAGGAGTTTTGCCTTGAGTTTTTGGTTAATCACAGGCTAGGCATTCTATAAACTCGGGTTTTAACAAAATTTAATATGATGAAATATGGTATACAGATCAAGCCCACAAGTGAGAAAATATTCATTTACTACAATAAGGCAAAACCTATTGGTGAAATTATTTTACCTTAATATAAATGCTGTCATATATTAATTGTTTGATACAGTGTGTCAGAAATGTGAATATGACCAAAAGTAATACCCTTGTCAAGGAAGTAGTTTTTGCCCTCCTCCCCATACTACAACATCAAATATAACCTTTCCGTATTTTACTCCAATCGAGGCACTAGGTAATACTGACACAGCGTTATTCTGTGAAGGGTCAAGAAATGTCTAGCTAGAAAGAGAAACTCTTGGTTTAGCTATGCTTAACAGCACTGCTCTTAAATACTGTCCTTGATTAAAAAAAATTCTTCCAAGTTAGCCAGGAATGGAACAATGAAAGTTAGACATTCCCTTCTGCCTCTGTATAACAGCCTCCATTCTTTCAAAGTTTTTATTTTTAAAATATTGTACCAAGAAAACAGTATATCACTAGCCTAATGAGAAAAATAACTCCTTGAAAAAAATTAAAAACAAAAATAACTGACATACGTCACTGTACAAATCTAAGGTATAGAGCATGATGGTTTGAATTATATATATTGTGAAATGATTATAATAGGTTCAGCTAACATATGGGGTCTGTCCAGAAACAGTCCAGCCATTGTTAATATAACAAGAACAGTCTGTGCCACATCAATGTAACCTGGCAGCCAAGGAGAGTGGACTGGAATGCTCATGTGTGAACAATGACAACTTCACTGTACTAGTCAGTGGAGGCAGTAAATGCCGTTGAGTAAGCATGTGAACTGTATGGCCATTGCATTCAAAATGATTGGGTGAGTAAAGCAACAAATCTGCATCAAACTTTGTGCTAAACTCTAACATTTGTCTACAGAAACTATATGGATGATTCAGAATGCTGCCGCTATGGGCAACTGGTGATTGGCAGCTTGACAACATGCCCACTCATGCATCTCATCTCTTGCAGAGTTTTTTCTGGTGAAACATCAAATCACCCAGGTGACTCAGCCCCACTACAGCCCAGATTTGGCACCCTATGACTTCTGGCTTTTCCCCAAACTAAGACTACCTTTGAAAGGAAAGAGATTTCAGACTGTCAATGAGATTCAGGAAAATATGATGGGACAGCTGATGGTGACTGGGAGAAATGTGTGAGGTCTCAAGGTGCCTACTTGGAAGGGGACTGAGGCGTCATCATCTTATGTACAATGTTTCTAGTAACTTGTATCTTCTTCAATAAATGTCGCTAATTTTTCATATTACATGGCTGGATACCTTCTGGACAGACCTCGTATATCTCATATAGATAAATTTTCAACAAGAACAGTAATATGTATACCAAGAATAAATTATATCCCTCAATGTTTGACTCTGTGAAAACAAGATGAATGTAAGTTACAGTGGTTTCTACTCATGTAACACTGACAAAGCACCATTTGGATGACAGGTGAAGAAACAGCAGAACAGGCAACAGGTGTTTATCCAACCCATTCCAGAGATAGTGCCCCAACCCCCACACATCCTAGTCAACTCAGAGTGTTCAAAATGAAGTTACCCTAGCCCTGCTTTAAGTCTTGGAGCCCTGACTGGTGTGGCTCAGTGGGCTGAGCATCATACTGTGAACTGAAATGCTGCCTATTTCATTCCTGATTCCTGGTCAGGGCACATGCCTGGGCTGTGGGCGGGTCCTGGCTAGGGGTGTGTGAGATGTAGCCGATCGGTATTTCTCTCCCTCTTTTTCTCCTTCCCTTCCTCTCTCTCGAAAAATAAATAATATCTTCAAAAAAATTAAATTAAAAAAGTCTTGGAGAAAGTTGGAAGAGGCAACTAAATACTAAGACAAATAAAAATGGGATAACTGGTGTTACAATCTAGTCTGTTTTGAGCAAGTACAAAGGTATACAAAACTAAGAGGAACTTGGCGATTTTCTTCCCTACTAAAGTAACAGAACAAATTCTTTATGGGAATTCTTGAGCTCACGTGTCTTCAGAAGGAGGCATTCTATTCAAAATCTGATTGTGAATGTAAACATTATTTTCTCAATTTCTGTATAGTATCTGTGAAAATCAGAGTAGTGTTTACAAGCTTTCAAACTGAAAAGGCTCTGGAAACAGGAAACAGGAAGGGTTATATATAGAACAACTATCCCAGAGAAATGTTGTCATATAAAATTTATGTTATGACTAAAAAAACTAATAAGCTTTCAGTTTGGTTTACTTCTGGGTGCTGCTAACTTTAAAACCATAATTAATTTCATAGAAATATTGTTTTAAAAATCTGTAGCCAAAGAGTATATATACTTCTCTACTAAAAAGATAAAATAAATCTGAAAAATAGATTATGAATTCCAATTTTTCCAAGCAATGGCTAAAGGTCAACATAAGCTACATTGTAAATGATGTTAATTAGCTGTTTTGAAGACACAGGAAAGTGAAATTTTACTCAGGTTCACAGGAAAGGGTAAAACAGCTTTGCTTCTATATTTTGTTCAAGATAGCTTGTTTGAATGGAGTTGGGTGGGGATTGGGGATACCACTGGATGTGATGTAGCTTCAAGATTTTGATATGAATTACTTCCATGAATGAATTGCACTCTGTGACAATTATTCAGTTAATACCAAGAACACTTTTATAGTTTAATTACCAAATAGTTTTAAAAAGAGGTAAGGGCTTTAAAAACATACCGTGGGACCTGGACCTTACTGGATGTAAATAAAAGTTTGAAGCGTGCAGATATGTACAGAATAATTGAGGTACTAATATAGATGCTAGCCTATATAGTATGTGGTTTTAGTTTATTAAGATTCATGTGACTATACTTGTCAAATATTTATTATAAGTTATAAAACTTGAAAATTTCTTGGAATTGTTAAGTTTGGTTGATGCTGGAGAAGGGTTTTGGTGTACTAGGTGGGTCGCAGAACAAAGGGGGAGAGAGGGAAACCTTTAACATTATAGTACAGTACACTTTGGTATCTTTCAAATTCTATACCATGCAAATGAATTCCTCTATTCAAAGCAAATATGAGTACAAAACTTGAAGTTCTGTGATGTTTCCACTATTCCTCTTCAGATGAGCATAGACAATGAAGGTAGAGGCATTTCTCATTCACTGGTACCTGTACTGATTAGGAACTTACTGGTTTTTTTCTGGATACAAATCACATTTAAAGCAAGTAAGGTTCTAAAACTGTATTACTTAGAACAGAGAGAAGCCCACAGGTTAACATACTGACATGTAATTCAGGAATAAACATTTGGATACATTTAAAATAAGAATTTTGATTCTTATTTATGGAACTTACCACAATTAAAAGTCCTGGCTATTTTTTGGTACTTGGTGAGAAATACATAAGCAAAAGTCTGTAGCTACAGACACTCCAAATTAAAACTAACCAAACATGCTTAAAATGAAATGAAAAAGGTTATTCAATTTCTTTATGACAGACATCTGCCTTAGATTTTTACTGTTTACTTGGATGCCTTTTATCTCTTTCCCTATCAAGAAGCTTAGGCTAACGGTACCTTCAAGCTCTTGGGCTGTTGTCGAACCTCCATGACATGCTTTCGCCTTAGTTCTCGTTCTCTTCTCTTATTATATTCCAGCTGGTTAGTGAGCTCAGTTTGATGCTGCAATCTGATCAACTCACAGCGCATCTTCTGAATTGTGTTGAGGTGGCGGAACTCCAGTTCTTGCATGGACTCATGCTGTCGCAGTAACATGGCATGCTCTAAGTCCTTTTGGGTCTGCCTTTTATTTAACTCCTAATCCATAAAGCAAAAACAAAGGTATAATTTACTGCTGCATAATACCAGGAAAAAATCCTAAGAAACAGAATAACCAGGAAAGAGATGCAAAAATCTGGTTCCATAACAGCTGCATAGTAACACACACACAATGTAGAAGTCAAACTTGTCCCTTCTGCCTCTGTAAACCCTTTCTCCAGAGGCCAACAGTTTGTTGCAAATGTTTCCCAACCTTCCCCATGCTTATGACACATCTGTTATAGAAAAACATAGTTTTAAAAATTGAGTAACAATATACATTACAGACATGTAATATGTTTTCTTCACCTAACAGATAATGGACATAAATCCAGACCAGATCAGTACATACTGATCTTTTTAAAAAAAGTTTCATAGTAAGCGTCTGTTTTGTAATATCATAATTTTTCTATTTTTTGCTTTATAAACAAATTTTCAATAAATATATATGCACGATGCATCAGATAACCATGTTTTTATTTATTTAGATTTCTAGAAATGGATTTGATGGGTAAAAGTACAAGGGGGGACCCCAAAAATCCCAGAATTTATAAAAGATTGTATATTTATTCTTATATATTTAAGCTTCAGTCACCTTCAAAGTACTCTTCATCTGATGCAATACTCCTATCAAGCCTTTTTTTCCCACTGCTCAAAACAGTTTTTGAACTTGTCAACTTTAATACATTTTAATGCCTCCACCGTTTTGTTTCACCTCTTCCATATTAATAAAACATTTCCCTTGAGGATTTTTTTCATCCAGGGAAACAACAAAAAAATGTCCTGTGGGTGAATAGGGAGGTTGGGGCATGGGAGCCATGCCAGTTTTGGTCAAAAACTGCTGAACATGCAGCACAGTGTGGGTAGGTGCTATGTCGTAAATCACCCATCGTGAAGTGGGCAAACACACTGAAAGAGTCCTCAAAAAAAATTTACTGAAGCCAAATGCAGCCTCTCACAACAATGCCAGCTGGTACACTGATACAGATGGTTCTTAGTACACTCACCTAGAAGGGAAATCCTGTGCAAGGGGCCTTCCCTCCAGAAGATAATTCCATTTTTGGGGGGGATTCCCCCGCGTTTTATATTACATTTTAAAAACTTTTTGAGTTATGTTCCAAAAGGTTAGTATCAATTTAAAATTTTACCAGTACTGCCCATTTCCCCGTGCCACTACTAAGACTCAGTGTTACCAATCTTTTAAGCTGTGCTTATCTAATTGATGCACTGTTTTAATATGCTTTTCTTTAATTATTAGTGAATTTGAACAATTATGCTATATTTGAAGTTTATTTTAAGTCACCCTTGGAAATAAATTTACCTGTGCTCACAAGTACCCCAGATAATGAGAACAATTGTTTTCTCTGGTATAAGAGTTCCAACATTTGCCTAATTAAAAATTACATGATTATAAAATGTGTTAGTTTTTTTCCTCAGTGGCTGCTTGAAGATTGGCTGCCATCATGGACAGTAACAACACAGGAAATCGTGACCAAGTGACTACTTCAGCAGAAACAAATGGTCATTGATGTCATTTACCCTGGGAAGACAACAACACCTAAGACAGATATTCAGGAAAAAGCAGCCAAAATGTGTAAGACCACACTAGATGTCATCTTTGTGTTTGGACTCAGAGCCCATTTTGGCTTTGGCATGATTTATGATTTATGATGATTCCTTGGATTACACAAGGAAAAATGAACCCAGACATTGACTTGCAAGATATAGCCTATATGAGAAGAAGACCTCAGAGAAAAAGAGAAAGCAATGCAAGGACAGAATGAAGAAAGTCAGCGGGGCTGTAAAGGGCAATCAATGTTGGTGCTGGCAAAATGTGAGCTGGAGACTGGATGACAGAAGAAAAGATTATTTAGTGACTTTATCTGTGGTGATTGTGCAGGTTTTTCATGAGAGGATTAATAAACTAAGAACGTCTATGTGGAAAAAATATGTTAAATGGTAACACATACTTCATGGCATCCACTGAAGATCAAAAGGCATAACTTAACAAATTAATTTTCTATTTAAAAATTAATACTTCTTTTATTCATGGATTTCGTCTATATTAAATGCCTACTATGGCTCAGACACTAAGCATATAAAGACCTGAACAAAATGTGTGACTTCATATAATTTCCATTCTAGTTGGGGAGAGAGACTTCCTTCAAAAAATTATATGTATGTAAGAGAAAAATACAAAGAAGAACATTTAAAGAAGAGAGAAGATCTCTTTCTTTAAGAAGATCTCTTTTGTGATCAGGGAAGGTATTCTGAGGAGGTGACATTTAAAGGGAGATTTGAAGGAACGGAGAAAAGCAAGTCATGCAAACACCAGGAGAAGATCGATTTAGGCAGAGGGAAGTACAAGTGCAAAGGCCTTGAGGCTGGGATGTGACTGATGTATTTTCAGGAAAGATCCTGATTTCACATCATTCAAACATACCTCCCTGACAAGGTCCTGCTCTAAGTTATGGCGTCCAAGTAACATTCTTCTCTTGAAGCGACGGCACTCCAGCTCTAGGTATTGTCTCTGACGTCGAAGAAGATTAGCCTCTTCTTCTGCTTGGAAATGCTGAATATTCTCCTTCTGCTTTGAAAGCCATTCTTGTTTTTCTTTTTTTGGAGTGCTCTGGTTTTCATTCAGCTCCTGGCAACATAAAAAACAACTAAGTTAAAAATACATAAAAATTAACTACATGAATGTATCATTCAGTATCTTGTAAACATAAATAAAAGTATTTTATCTATGTCTTCTCTTGTGCTCAGGCAAGGCAATGACCTTAAGGAGGTAGGTTATATTTTTCTTTTCCTTGAGCTACCCATGAAGTAGGACAGGGAAAGAGAAATACACTAGAAAGCATGCATATCCTTTTAACTTTGTACAGCTACATTTATGATGGTTTCTAGCTTCAAAAAGCACAAAATAACTGCTAAATGAAGTAAAACACACCTTTCTTTAAATCCTTCCTGAGACAGATGGAGTGCTTTCAGGTAAAAATCATATGCTAATTAAAATTACGGTTAAAATGCAGTTATGTTTCACTTCTTGGTTTTGAAAGTCTAAATACTAAGTTTTGGGCAAAATTATGGATGGATTCAATATAAGAGAATTGTTAATTAAATAGAAAATCAATAAAACCATGGGAGAAGAGAGATTTTCCTTAGGAATGGTATTTAATATTCATCATTAATAACCACTGAACAAACAAAAACAATGTTTTTCTACGGCATTTTAAGTATCGTCTCATAAACTACCTAAATGAAAATGCATTTTATTGGACAAGATGAGAGCACTGACAATATTCTCAGTGAAGCAAACCCTAGAATGCTAATTAATGCTAGTATATTTTCAACCTAAAAAGCATCACCTTTGTCAGGAATATAAATTATAAATCAACCACCTTTCGTAGGTATAAAATGATTTTTCAGAGACTACTAACCTTATGGTCTTTCCCCTCATTCAAAAAAGAAACCAATTCTTCATAACTTTAGTTCATAAGACATTCAAACACATAAAAATAAAAAGCACGTAAGTTAGTAGCTCTCACCGTAGGGGCATATGTGTATGCACACTGTGGGGAGGGAGAGGGGTAACACAGGCATATACATATAGAATTACCTGGGGAGCTTTTTAAAAATCTTCTCTCAGGGTACTTCCCTACCAAGACTCTATGTCCCTTCCTCTAAACAGAGAATTATTATTCTGAGTAAACATACACAAATATGACTTCCTAAACAAAATGAATTTATTAGTAGGACTATAAGTTGTATTATCAAAGAATTACCTAAACCAATGCACACATAAAACTAAAATTTCATTTCCCAGGGAAGTAAAACTGTAGAACTGCATTTTGTCGGATATTTATTAAAGCTGTGAACACTATTTACAATCTTTTAAAACCCAATGTTCCAGTACAGAGTTTGGCTTCTGTATGATAGTCATGGGAACATGTCATAGGTTGTAACCTCTAAATCTTGTCAGAGTTCACTTGGCAGGGTATATACAGCAAATCTTTGTGCCACTAATATGTATATAATAAGACTTATATATGTGATTATAAAGCAAATTCCTGCACACACAAAAGCATTAACAGTGAAGAGATTACTGTTATTTTATCAAGATCCATTAATTTATTGGTGTGCTAGTAACTGATTACATGGGCTAAAAATTTCAATCAATCTGTAAGAGGGGGTTATAAATTAAGACATATCATTTTCCTGTCCAGAACACTATCCTGAGTAATTATCCCCTTTCATAAATTGCCTTGGAACAATTAAGGCTCTTCAAAGTTAGACTACATCTGCTTTTAAAAGTTCAAAACAGTAGCTCAGAATGGGCAAATGAATGTGAAATCATGTAGCCATAAAGAAATAATCACCATGTTATCCTGTTAAAGAAAATGTGGTAAGCGAATAGGTCCTTATCCTTACTCTATGTTAAAATCAGAATAAGAACAAATTATTGTAATCTTCTGAGCCAAAAGTAAGAAAAAAGAAGGAATAGTTTACTTTTAAAGAAAATGTATAACTTTTTTTACATCTCAAATATTTTTATTTCTAGTGAGTCAGTTACTTAATAAGTGGATAGGAAAGCTATTAGAAGTAAAATAATTTATATTTTCAGGAGATGATTCTTTTTAGATCCTACTCAACTGAGGATTCTTAGACCACTGACAAATATCTGATTATAATCAATGTCTTCGTTCAAACTAATATACATTTAGTGATCACAAACAACAAAGGAAAAATTTAGGGAATATAGTCAATAATATTTTAATAACCATATATGGTGCCAGGTGAGTACTAGACTTACTGGGGAGATCACTTCATAAGTTATTTAAATGTCTAACTACTATGCTGTACACCTGAAACTAATATAATATTTAATACCAACTGTAACTGTGGAAAAAAACTAAAAGAAAAATTTATCCTAATGATTCCATAAGTTGATAAGCATTGGATATTATTAATAATCAGGTAACTGGTTTGAACATTTTTATAAAGTAAGTACCTCTTTAAGTTGTTCTTTTCGAAGTTTATATTCTCTTTTCTGAGACTCCAAAAAGCTATTCAGTTCTTTCTTCTGTTGGGCCTGAATATGTTGCTGGAATTTTTTCTCCTCATTGGCCATCACTTTTGCCTATAAGAAATTTAAAAAATGGATCAAATTAGTTAAGTAGATTCAAAGTAGCAGTTTAATACACATCACCAAGGATACCTCTGTTCCCCCAAGAACATAAAATAACAGTATAAGCATTACCAAAATAAAAATTTCCAAATAACTATTAATAAGTACTACTCAGATCTTTTATTATATGAATTTTTAGATAACCAGTAAAATAAAACTCACATTTAAAAGACTAATCTTTTACAGTCAAAAGTTTTCATTTTTTTCATTTAACAGGAGTATGCCCTCCCCACATTGAAACAAATATATCTATCTAAAAATATAATTAAACCATGACCTTTTATCTAGATTTACTGGTATGTTAAATAATACAATATATTCATCTTCAAATGAAACACTGACCTTCAATTTATACATTAAATAATATGAAAATGTTAAATATTACATATACATATCATACTGTTTTACTTCTGATTATCTGTGTAATACGTACCCACTGTAGAATATTTAGGAAATAGAGACAAACACAAAGAAGAAAAATCTTACATGGTTTTTTAGCACCCAGAAATAACCAATATAAACATTTTGGTGCATACCCTTCCTAATTTTTTCATGCATCTATATATCTTAAACAAATTTGTAATCATATTGTACATTTTGTTTCATGAATCGTTTTCCTAAATATGTTAGTTCCTTTTAAAAAAATTTATTTATTTGAGAGAGAGAGAGAGAGAAATCATTTGTTGTTCTACCCATTCATGCATTCATTGGTTGGTTCTTCCATGTGCCCCGACTGGGGATCGAACCCACAATCCTGGGGTATTGGGAAGCTGCTCTAATTAACTAAGCTACCAGGCCAGGACAATATGTTAGTTTGTACCTCTTCTCAAGTTATTAAAAACACTACCCAAAGCCCAAAAGAATTCTAATTGTCTGTACATTCTCTCATCAAATTATTTCAAAATCAATTATTTATTTACACCGCAAATTATTTTGCTAACTTCTCTACTATTGAGAGAGAATGGTTTTTCTTTTTTGGAGGGAAAAGGTGAACAGGGTAACTATGATAATGTAGCAATGTGGACTAGCCAGACATACTTGATGATTTTGTGTGAATTGACTGAGAAGTTTACATTTTACTTGAAAAACGTGACTCTTGAAATAAAATAAAACAGACGGGACACCAAAAACAGAACAAAAAGTTTCACATGACAAGACTCCTTAAAAATACACCATTATCGTATAGTAGAATGATACTTACTTATAAACAAATGGACTAAATCTTTATCTTAATTTATAACCTCTAACAGGTTCCCTATATATTACAATAATCAACTATTCTGATATAAAAATCCTGCTATAAATTTTTAAAAGTTTTTAAAAAATACAGAGAGAACAGACTCATGAATGATTTTTTTGAGACCTAAATCTCCTATTGATGGGTGATTTATCAAACTCAATAACCAGGGGATGGAAGGCCTAGAATATTGAAGGACTTAACACTGTGACACTATAAAACTATCAAATGTCAGGAAATGATCCCTTCTTCATTGGTTTCCAGACTCAGTACTTGATATTATACACGTTATATAAATATTTCTCCCTTTCCCCAATTGGTTTGGTTCTGGGGAACAGATACCCTAACATCAAAATGCTACCTTGGTTAATTCTGAGGTTATCAAAAGCTAGAATAAATAATAATACTGAATGAGCCACCTCTTTTTCCATTGCAGCCTGATGTTTCTTGATAAGTTTCTCCATTTCTGCAGCAAAATTGTTACGTTGAGTTTCAAGATCTTTGTCTAATCTGAGGCGATGCTCATCCATCTCAGCCTTTAGCTTATTTTCCAGAGTCATCAGCTGCTTTTGATGTTGCCGCCTCATTCTCTTATAGCCAGACATTTGTTCTCTAAGCTCGGAGTCCTGCTCATGTTCTTGCATTTGCCTTGTAACCTAGAAGAAAACAGTAAAATTAAGCAAAACATTTTTCTTTCAAAAGTATTTTAGACCATTCTACTATTAACTAAGTAAGCAATTAATACAAGAGATCCCAGCTAGCAGTTTCCAGTTAAAGTTACAGCAGGTCTTCTAAACAGACAAGCTGGTTCTAAAATTTACATGGGAATATAAAGGACCTAAAATAACCAAAACACTCTTGAGGGGGAAACAAGCTGGAAGATGTGCACTTCAGTAATCAAAATAGTGTAGTCTTAATGAGAGGTTGAATAGATCAAAGGAACAGAATAAAATCTAGAAACAGGCCCATACACATTCAATCAAATGATTCTACCAAAAAGCTAAGTTAATTCAAAAAGGAAAGAAAAGCATTTTTAAACAAATCCTGCTAAAACAATGGATTTTCTGCATTAAAAAACAAAACAAAAACTTTGACTCCTCTATCATGCTACATGAAAAAATTAATTTGAAAAGAATTATTTAACCTAAACATAAACATAACCAGAATCATAAAGCAGAACACAGAATACCTTCAAGACCTTGGGGTAGGCAAATATTTCTTGGGTACACGAAAAGCACCAAGTGTAAAGGAAAAAAAGTATTATTTGGATTTTTTTATTAAGGTGAAATTCACATAATATAACATTAATCATTATAAAGTGAACAACTCAGCAGCACTTAGTACATTCATAATTTTATGTAACCACCACCTCTATCTAGTTATAAAATTTATTTTTAAAAATATTTATTTATTTATTTCTAGAGAAAGGGGAAGGGAGGGAGAAAGAGGGAAAGAAACATCAATGCGTGGTTGCCTCTCACATGTCTCCTATGGGGGACCTGACCCACAGCCCAGGTATGTGCCCTGACTGGGAACTGAACTGGTGACCCCCTGGTTTGCAGGCGCTCAATCCACTGAGCCACACCAGCCAGGGAAAGCTACAATATATTTTTATCACCTCAGAAAAAAACCTTTATCTGTTATGCAGTTGTTCCCTATTCTCCCCTTCTGGTAACCACTAACCTGTTTTCTGTCTCTATGGATTTATCTATTCTGGATATTTCGTATAGATAGAAACATATAGTATGTGACCTTTTGTGTCTGGCTTCTTTCATTTAGCGTGTTTTCAAGGTTCATCCATGTTGTATAGCATGTATCAGTACTTCATTCCTTTTTATAGCTAAATAATATTCCATTGTATGCACATACCACAATTTGCTTATCCATTCATGTGTTGTGGATATTTGTGTCGTTTCCACTTTTTGGCTATCGTGAGTAATGCTGCTATGAACATAAGTGTACATGCACTTCTGTGAATAGGTATTTTAATTCTTTAGGGTTTATACCTTGGAGTAGAATTGCTCCATGTAGTAATTCTATGTTTAACTTTTTGGAGAATAATCAACTATTTCCATAGCAGCCAAACCATTTTACATTCCTATCAGCAGTATACAGGAGTTCCAATTTATCTGTATATTCTCCAACACTTATTATTTTATTTATTTATTTTTTTAAATAGCCATTCTAGTGGGTGTGAGGTGGTATCTCATTGCAGTTTTGATTTGCATTTCCCTAATGAAAAATGATGTTGAACATCTTTTCAGGTGCTTCTTGGCCATTTGTGTATCTTCTTTGGATAAATGTCTACTTAAGTCCTTTACTCATTTTTTAACTGGGTTGTTAAAACTGGATTTTAAAACTAAAAAAAAAAATTTTAATTTCTAATCAAGACAATAGTAAAAAAAAGAACAGGTAAATCACAGATGGAGAAAAATATTATTTGCAAGATCTATATGAAATATAATACTTGTATCCAGACTATTTAAAGAACTCCTACAACAAATCAATATTAAAAGGATGAGCATCTCAACAAGAAATCGAAAGACTCGAGAGACACTTCACTAAAGAAGGTACATGAACCGACAATGAGCACATGAAAGGCTGATTTTGGTGATATCTTTAGTCATAGAGAAATGAAAAAAAAAACCACTATGAGATTCCATTTGACATCCATTAGTATGGCTAAAATAAAAGACTGACAATGCCAAATGTTGAAGAGGCTGTGAACCAACTGGTACTCTTATACATTGCTAATGGACATGTCAAATAGTAGAACTATTTGGGAAAACTGTTTGACAGTTCTTATAAAGGAAAAGTACATATACTTTATGAGTCTGCAATTTTACCATTCCGTATTTACCAAAAAGAAATTAAAACATCACATTCACATAAAGACTCGTGTAAGAATATTTCTTGCAACCTATGTGTTACAGTTTAAAATGAAATTCAAACCAAATTCTCATTAACAGAAGGAATGAATAAAAACATAGTAATACACCCATATAATGGAAAACTATTTATAGGTATAAAAAAGACTGAACACAACATAGATGAATCTCAAAACCATTACGCTCAGCAAGATACGCTCAACATAAAAGAGTAAATTCTGTGTGATTCCATTTATATAAAATCTGAAAACAGTTAAACCTAACAATAGTGAAGAAATAGAAAGTGGTGGTCATGAAAATGGGGAACTGACTAAAGAGGGATATAGAGAGAACTTTCTGGGATTAAAAGAAATTTTACACATCCTGTTTTTGTAGGTAGTTATTGTAAAAAACTCTTCAAACTGAATAAATATCTAAGATCTGTGTATTTTATTGTACGGAAAAAAATTCAAAGCAAAAGACTGAATTACGGCATATGGTAAATATACTGAATAAATATATTGAATAATATAAATATGCTTATCTACCTACATACTCTGAATTTTTATTTGAAATAAATGGAATCATTAAGTTTAAGGATATGGATCTTAAGTTTTCTAAAGCTATAACTTAAGTTTTCTTAATTAATTTGAGGAAGCTATATTTTGGGATAGAAGGCTTGTTTGAGAAACATTTAATATATGCCAAGTCACAAAGATGTTTCCTCACAAACTGGCACCACTCTAGGTATTTATTAAAATAGTCATGAAAAAAATTAAACAGTTTTGTCACTTGCTCTATTCAGAGTTATGTGGATGTTGCAGAATAGTGGGAATACCTGAATTATGGTGGGAGTTGGTGTTTTTGACCCCATGTGTTATACAGATTCACAGGTGACAGCATGTGATTTATAAAATCTGCATATGTAGTTGATAATTCAGATAACTCCCATATCTTTTTTCTTTCTGTCATGTGTTCCAATAGCCTACTTTTCCTATAATATCTTAATATAATTTCTTTCTATCCCTAGAGTCCTTTATTATGTTTTGGTTCTACTTATCTGACTGATCAGGATTATAAGTATTCCATTAAAAAAGCCCAAGTGTGTCTTGGCTGGTGTGGTTGAGATTGAGCACGGGCCTGTGGACCAAAGGGTTGCTGGTCTGATTCTCAGCCAGGGCACATGCCTGGATTGATGGCCAGGTCCCCAGTAAAGGGTAATCAAGAGGCAGCCACACACTAATGTTCTTCTCCCTCCCTTCCCCTTTCTCTGAAAACAAATAAATAAAATCTTAGGGGAAAAAAAAGCACTCAAGTGTCCAACAGTAGATGAGTGGACAAAAAAAGTCATGGCACATTTATACAAGGAATATTACCCAGACATATACATAAAGGAAATCTTACCCTTTGCAACAACATGGGTGAGCCTAGAGAGCATTATCCTATGTGAAATAAGCCAGTCACAGAAAGACAAGTGCCATATGATTTCACTCATATGTGCAATCTAATGAAAATGAATTAACAAGCAAAATGGAGACAGATTCATAAATAG
Source organism: Mormoops blainvillei (assembly GCA_004026545.1). NCBI lineage: Eukaryota > Metazoa > Chordata > Mammalia > Chiroptera > Mormoopidae > Mormoops > Mormoops blainvillei. The sequence continues at coordinate 9 of PVJD01000082.1, read as the reverse complement.
AAAGTAGGC